>PVJA010005846.1:0-76688 GCA_004027025.1 Myocastor coypus | reverse complement strand
CCATTTTGCTTTCTGTGAAAGCCTGAGAGAATGTTTTTCTCTGGGTGACTCTCCTTAGACGCACTGCAGTTCATTCATCCCTTTCCTCTGAGGTCCCATAATCTCCTTGACCAGGAAATTTGGGACACCTCTGAGTTATAGGATATTACAGCACAGGTTCTCTTATATCCAGGGTCTTTATTGACCTTGAAGGGCTAGGGCCAAAATATTGGCTATCCTTATAGCCCTTCTTTTTCTCCAATTGTCAGTCTGTTAACTTACATTGGCAACCCTCCAGCAGAAAAGCTTTGTGATACTATTACTCTATAACATAGGTACTGGGCTTATCATCACTGGCTTTCTGCAGCTCCTTCGTGCAGCTTTTTGGGTCTTGCAATTAGACTATCATGTCATCTGGAAATGGTGCTATAGTTTTTTTCCTTACCTATTCTTATTCCTTTTCTCTCTCTTGTCCAATTGTTCTAATGATTCCAGAAGTATCCAGAATAGGAGTGGTGATAGGGGACATCCTTGTCTTGTAACAGATCAGAGTAAAAGATTTCACCTCTTCCCATTTTGAATTACATTAACCATTGGACTGTCATAGATACTTTTATCAGATTGAGGTAGAGGCTGTCTACTTCAATTTTCTGTAAGACTTTGAACATGAGTGTTGCACTTTGCCAAAAGCCTTTTCTGCATTGAGATGATCATGCTGTTTTTGCATTTGGCTCTATTGATATAGTTATTTACAGATTTGAGTATGTTGAACCATCCTCCCATCCCTGGGATGAATCCTACCTGGTCATGATGTATAATTTTCTTCATCATTTGCTGTACTCAACTTGCAAAGATTTTATTGAGAACTTTTGTGTCTCTGTTCATTAGAGAAATTGGCCTGTAGTTCTCTCTTTTAGTTACATCTTTCTCTGGCTTTGCTATCAGTCTAATCATTCCTTGCCTCCAGGAAAAATTTTTGGAGGATTGTTTCCTTTTCAATTTCATTGAAGAGTTTAAGGAATATTGGAATTATCTTCTATAAATTTCTTGTATAATTTGTCTGTGAATCCATCAGGACCTGGACTTTTTCAGTAGGTTTATTACATTTTTTATTTCATTGGCTATTATTGAGTTACTGACAGTTCTTATATCTTAATTCACGTTTGGTAAATTGTACCTTTCTAGTCATCTGTCCCTTTCTTCTGCCTTCAATTCTGTGAGAGTAAAGATTCTCAAGGTAGCTATTAATATGACCTTGGGAATCTCCACTGGGTCTGTGGTAATTTCACCCTTTTCATTCCTTATTGCTTGATTTTACATAGTAGGCTTAACCTTGGGGGGAAATATATTGAAATCATCTTTCCCTATTACAACCATATTGTCACAAAAGTGCTTCATCATAAATCAGTGGTTTAGCTGAAGCTGTATTTGCTAAAAGAGGTACCAGGAATCAAACTCAAGACCTTGCACTTAGTGGGCAGGTGGTATGCTGGTGAGCTACATCCCTGGCCTATTTGGTATTATTAAAACTTTTTTGCAAGTCCAACACAGATTTTATATACATTTTATTAAGCATAGTAGACAAATGATGACAGTTTGTATTTATAGGGTTTTTTTTGGGGGGGGGGCAATTTATTTTTAAAAATGCAACTGAATGTGAACATAGAAGTCAAAACAATCTGAAAGGATGAAAATGAAAATAAAAGTATGCCAGACATGGTGGCATACGCTTATAAGCCTTGCACTTGGGAGGCTGAGGCAAGAGATCACTGTAAGCTCAAGACCAGCCTGAGCTACATAGTGAGCTTAAGGTCAGCCTAGACTATACAGTGAGACCCTATCCAAGAAAAAAAAAAGAGAAAGTTCCTACCTAGGCAAGACCCTATATTACCATTCCTGGATATATATAGCCTACGTAATTATGAGGACTACATATTTGTCTATTTTACTCTTGTGATTTGACAGTTATGTACAACTGCTAAAATCGGGAGTGGGCCAGCCTCTCCAAGGTCTGTACTTAAATAATCACTTTAACAGATATTGTTTTCCTCACTGCCCACAGAAGGGGAAGATTTAAAGATTCAGTTATAGATATGGAGAGGATCTTGTAGTAAGGACTGTCCACTAGGATCAACTTTAGTTCATAGGTCTGTCTGGCTGATAGCTACAAAATTGAAACCTCAGTGCTACTACAACTATAAAGAACTAGATCTTGCCACAAGAAATGGACAATTTTATTTACCCAATACAATACTTTGTGTTTGCCTAAGCAGAACTCAGCATACTGGCCCTGTACTTCTGATCTGCAGAACTGGAAGCTAACAAATAAGTGGTCATTTTTGTAAGCTGGTAATTTTTCAGTGATGTTACATAAAAGTAAAAGAAATGAAGAGATCTCCCTAAGTGTTCATGATATTTCTACATGCTGCAAAAGCATATGTGCTGATTAAACAGTGAAGTGTTTTTGTGCACAGGCTTGTTCCTGTAGTCCACTCAGTAGTTTATAAAGCACTGAAGTGTCACTATCTTTAATCAAAAGCATATATACTTTTCAAGTTTACCATGCATTTGCTGTCTGGGGAAAACTCTAAATCATATGGGCTTGAACCTCAGTTACATCTTGGCACTATTTTTTCCCCTACAAAATACTGCAGATTTCTGATCTGCAGAAAACAAAAAACAAAAAGCCTCAGTAATATTTTCTCTCCAGATCCAAATCGCCTAACATGTGTCAAAGTCAATAAAAATAAATGGCATTTTGTGGATAATTGGTCTAATTGTTATGTTTACATCCTAACAAGTTAATTTGAATTTTTAGGAGTTGTTTGGAAAATGGCAATTTTCAAATACCCAGACAACACAAGCATAATCACAAAAATCTTAAGTTTTGTTAAACACCAGGCTTTATAGTATTAAATTGCTTGGGGTAAATGAAACTAGTCCTAGAAGTTTTTAAAAATAGCATAATGGTTTATAAAGATATTAGAGATGCAGTTCCTAGGCAGGCCAGCTACTTCATCTCATTACTGTAATAATAGGAAATTTGAGCAGTTTGTCTAGGAAGTGAACTTTATTAAAAACAGCACACTGTTTTAGCATCCCATTGTTTTTCTTTTCATTTATTAGTATATTTTAGGTAAACACAGTGCTAGCATTCATCCTAGGGAATTTATGGCTGTATCTATTAAGTCTTGTTTCCAAGTTTTAAGGGCTTGTCCCATTCTTTGTTCTTTGAAGTGATGGGAAACAAACCCACCTATTATGACCACTCATGATGGGCCAATTAGAGCATAAGCACACTTTTGTCACAATAAGATTTTTTTTTTTTTTTTTTTTTTGAGTGGGGAGACTGGGGCTCAAACTCATGATCTTGTACTTGCCAGGCAGGCACTTTTTCCATGGAGCTATCTCCCCAGCCCCCACAATAAGATTCTAAATTCAGCAGATTCCTAAAACTTATGCCCTGAATACTAGAAAATTTTATTTATTTTCTTTTTATTTTGCAGAACTGGGGATTGAAGTCAGACCCTTGTTCTTGCCAGGCAAGTGCTTATTCTACGGAGCTATCTTTCCAGCCCCTAAGAAACTTTATGTACTGCAGTGCTATATTAATCATTAAAGTCTGCTATTTGGGTGGTATGAGATGACAGCATACATAGCACACCCAACAATACTTTGGTTAATTTTTTCTGACTGTGCATTACATTATCTGCTCTATTTAAAGAAAATAGCACGTGTCAAATATAATACAGCAAATAATATGCTTTTTAAAAAACTCATCCATTTTATTAAGATTAAAATGAAATATAATCATTAGGCAAATATTTTACATGTTATTTCATAAAGCAAAAACTATAAAAACAATTTGGGAACCAATAATTTGATTGCAAGTTCTAGTGCTTTTATTTCTTTATTTTCCAAAATGTATCTTTATAACAAATGTCTTTTAGAAATTACAGGTATTTATTTGTAATTACTTGAATTTTTTACTGAGTCATGATTCACAACTACTTTCTTCTGTACAAAGGCTAGACTCAAATGCCCCTAAATTTTTTGTTTAAACATTTATTATGAATAACCAAGTTTAATTCTTTGCTTTATATATAAATTAATTTTTAAAAATAATTTTAATGAGAAAGAAATAGCAATCAGTTTCACAACTGGTTAGGACAGATACAATAAATACACTGCATATTGTTCTCTCCATAGTATCTGTTCAGAGTGCAAGATACAGACTTGATATCTTGTATAAACACATAAAATTTTGTTGTGATATACAGTATATTTTAGTTCAGAGAAAAAGTTCATTAACAATCACTTTTACAATGATCACTTGATGTGCATTTAAAATTTCAGCATGTTCATGTTCAAAAGATGTATTTAAAACTTGTTCATATTGAGAAGTCATTCCTAAAATTTATTTGGAACCAAAAAGGAGCCAGAATTGAAAAGACAATGCTGGGCAACAAAGGTAAGGCAGGAGGCATTACAATTCTTGACCTAAAATTTTACTACAGAGCTACTGTGATAAAATCAGCATGATATTGGCAAAAAAAAAAAAAAAATAGACCTGAGGATCAATGGAATAGATCAGAAGATGCAGAAGGAAATACAGATGCACTCAGATACCTTATTTTTGACAAAGGGGCCAAACATGTTTAATGGGAGAAAGTCTCTTTAACAAAGCATGCTGGAAAAACTGGCTCTCCATGTCGAAAACTAAAACTTGACCCAGATCTATCACCATGCACTAAACTAAAATCAAAATGGATTAAAGATCTAAATATTAAAAGAGAAACCCTAAATCACCTAGAGGAGAAAGTTGGAGGAAATCTTGAAGACATCGGGGTAGGCAAAGAATTCATGGACAAGAATCTAAATTCACGTTTAACACATGAAAGAGTCAACAAATGGGACCTGCTCTGGGTGAAAAGTTTTTTCATGTCAAAAGAAATTACCAACAGAGTGAAAAGACAACCCACAAATTTTGAAAAGGTTTTAACTAATAAGTATTCAGACAAAGGTCATCTATCTAGAATTTATAAACAACTAGAAACCATAAGGTTCTTAAAATTCAAAGATCCAATCCAGAAATGGGCATCTGAGATGAACACACACTTCTCAGAGAAGAAATTCAATAAGCTTATAAATACATGAAGAAATGCTCCACATCACTAGTCATTCGTGAAATGCAAATCAAAACAACACTTAGATACCATCTCACCACAGGAAAGAATGACTACCATAAAGAAATCAAGCAACTACAAATGTTGGAGAGGCTGTGGAGAAAAAGGAACACTTTTCCCCTGCTGGTTGGCATGCAGACTGGTGCAACCATTATGGAGAGCAGTGTGGACACTACTTAAAAAACTAGAACGGGAAATTCCATTCAACCCAGCTATCCTCCTACTGGGAATTTTTCCAGAAGAACTGAAAACATCATATCATAGTGGTATCTGGGCACCGATGTTCACAGCAGCACAATTTGTGATAGCCAAATCTTGGAAACAACTAAAATGCCCATCATTTGAAGAATGGTTGAAAAAGATGTGGTATTTTCATAAAATGGAATACTACTCAGCTATAAGGAATGATAAACTGGAAGACTTCATATATAAATGGATGTATCTTTAATATATACAAGTGAAATAAACCAGACCTATATATGCAAATATTGTATAGTCTCCTTAGTGTGTAAGGACTCAGATAAATAAATAAGTATAAGTAAATAAATAAATTTTGAGCGGTACCAGGAATCAATCTCAGGACCTTGCATTTTCTGCATCTTCAACCCCTATAATTTTTTTTTCAGAAGAGAGAATTAAATGCAAAATTTGGAAGTGAAAAAAAAATTAATGTTTATTGTGTTAGTTTGATTAGTCTTACCTAGCTACATCTGTTGATCTAAGCAGATTTGATGATAAAAATATGTAATGCAACCATTGTTAAATTTTTGTTTTGAAATTCTGTACTATATGTACCCTTACTTGTTACTGTTTTTTAAAATCTTTGTTTCTGCTATTTGTACTCTTTAAATAAAAAAGTTGTTCATATTTGTTTCACTGGCATAGACTATATGACTAAAACTAGTATCTGACATGTTGTTCAGTATTTATGACTTACTCATAAAAAATACTGATATTCTGTTGATCATCTTTTCTTTTCAGTATAAATCAGAATCAATTACTTGGTAATTCTTTAGATGGACAAAATTAGTATAAATCTGTGAAGACAAATTTTTCACATCTCCAATCTTAGAAGTCTGCCATTCTATCATTCTACCCCTTAAGTCATCCATATTGTCTCAATTCTCCCCAGATCATAAGCAATGAAAACAGCACCGTATACCTCCAAGTATCCAGATACAACAATCCTCCTATATGAAAAACAGCCCTTCCCTAAGTAGAAATCATCATTATTGTTCCCTGTTCAAAATCTAAGATCTCTGAGTACACATTTCTCTTTCACCTAAATATCTCGTCAAGAACTGGCAACTAGCTGGGTGTGGTGGCAAACGCCTGTAATTCCAGCACTCGGGAGGCTGAGGCAGGAGGATCCATGACCAACATGGGTTACGAAAGTGAGCTCAAGGCCAGCCTTGAACTGTATGGCGACACCCTGTCTCAAAAAGCCAAAAAAGGAAAAAAAGCAACTACTTTTTTTTTAATTTTATTTTTTTCTTGTTTCAGAACTTTTATTTTTATGGTTGGCTCAGCCTGCCCTCAGGGCAGGGCTGGCACAGCATGTGATGCCATGGATTGAACCACGGTCCCTGCAGTCCCCCAAGCTTTCCTAAGCAGGCGCTTTAGACCACTGAACCATCCTGCCAGGCCCAGCAACTATTTTTAATAGACAAATTATTTGCAAACTAATACATCTCATTGCAAAATGGTGGAGTAGGATTAAGAACTATAACAGAAACTACCACATTGAATATCAGGAATAGGAAGCGATCACAATCGCTATGATTTTCAGTTTAGCATAAATTCAGGCTTCTTTTTTAGGTAATCTAGTATATTGTTTGCTAAAACCCTGATTCTAACCTCAAGGAACTCTTTTGACTACTATCACCCCATGGTTACCGTATTTACCATTTGGAGAATTCATTCTCTTCAGCTATCCATTACCTACTGCAATGTCATATCCATGTAGGATCAATCAGAAAAAACACACCAAGACTTAACATTGAAAGTTCATTGTAAATAATTACTAAAAGCAGGATTTGCCAGTTGAAGAGAATTTAAAGAAATACAGAAATATACAAAGATCAGCCTTTGTTATCTCTAGGCCTGAGATAGATCCCTCAGGATAAGCCTCAGAACGACTCTATTTGTACGTGGTAGAGAAGTCACAGCAGGTTTGAGCCAATGGAATTTGCCAGAAATCCACCCACTAACAGAGTGACAGTGAACCTTTTAGCTTTCAGTGACTACAGTCTGCTATGGCACATATGCCATGAGTTTCCAGCACTGCTCTGGAGTATTACGAATAACTGTTTATGGGGTGGCAACTTGCTATTGCCAAGTGACTATGAAGCTACCTGAGGAAGCTGCTGTCCCTGTGTGCTGCTCACTGATGCATCATGAAGACTGGGGCCAGCGGAAAAGCCATCTATGTCACAAAAGCCTTCCAGGTAAGCACACCAAATTAGGAAAGAACACTCTTTCCTCAAGCTCATCTTGCACCTTCTGCTGCTAAAGCTCAACACTGTCCTTACACCTGATAGGTGGAAGCATTTGAAGCTCCATTTGTGTACTTAGGCAATGACAAATGAAATTTACAGCTGGAAAATGTTAAGTTGGCATACATCTGAGTCACTAATAGTCACCTTTTTGGTGACCAACTTTCAGATTCAAGTTGAGCATGGTGGTGCACACCTGTAATCCCATGACTTGTAAGGAGAACAAGATGAGCTTAAGCACAGCTTGGGCTACAGTGAGTTCAAGGATTGCCTGAACTATATGAGACTCTCTAAAAACAAAACCGCCAAAATACAGGTTCTACTTTTTCTGGCTATTATGACTTATAGCTAGATCTTGTTCCAAAGCACTCATAAATGTGACTCTGGGAAGTGACTGGGACACAGGGGCCTGACAGGTGTCAGGTTAGCCCACTGATAAGTTTATAGCTAGTTATGATGCGGGGAGGTGGTGGGTTTCTAGGGGCCAGTCTTGAAAAGGTGTATCTCTTAACTCTTTTCTCTTGGTCTCTGCTTCCTGCTGCTGTGCCATGAGCCTCTTGTCCTCAGACATGCTGCTCTGCCTTGGAGCCAGGGGCCACCAACTACGGACTGAAACCTATACAAACTATTGATTAAACCTCTCCATCTTTTAGTAGTGAGTGTCAGGTATTAAGTCTCAGTAATAAGAAAGTAACTAAGACATTACCACGGGGCAGGGAGATTGCTCAGTGGCATACTCGGCTGCCTGCAAGCACAAGGTCCTGAGTTCAATACCCAGTACCAAAAGAAAAAAAAGTACGTCTCAGTTTAGTGATGACTACCCTGTAGCCACTAAATATAAATGGGCTGAGGTGGAGATGGAATGTTATTGCTCTAAAGATGACTTCTACTTTCCAGTTCAAAACATACTGACAGCTTTTGAGAAACGCTCCAAGGGACAATAGTATTTCTTGCTTTACAGGAGTTAGCTTTTGAGCCTGATTTTCCCAAATACTGTCAAGTCAGCTGATCCAGGTATTTTGTTTTGAACTATACAATGAGTCACCAATAGAACTAAATTCCCTTTACTTCCTGTAGTGACTCATTTTTTACCTGGCAATTAACAGCCTGCCAGATCTTTACCCTCTAATTCCCAATCAATAAACTATTTCAAGTTTTGTATTAGAGAAACATCCATTTCCTGATAGTCTGCATTAGTTCAAGCATAGCTGAAAATGTGATAACAGTGGTTTAAACAACAAAGTTTTTCCTGCCCATAGCAGTCTAGAACTAGGAAGGTTCTCTAGTAGTGATGAACTCCTATGTACCAAAAGCCTAGCTACCCCTTGGAGACTGATTATCTTTAATCAAATTCAAACTCAGAAGGAAACAATTTGTCCTTTCTCAAACAAACCTTTCCCAGACAAGTTTATTCTTTGCTGAGTTTCTTTTCTATCAACATCACTATCTGAACACTTACAGAACATCCAGTTCTGTGTAATATCCCACATATTCCAAGGAGACTCACTTTATAGAATAAAATTTTTTTTTTGGCCAATAACACATGTCCAACAGTCTTAATATATATTATCCAGAAACTTAATGACAAAGATACTAATAACACAATAAATAGCATCCAAAGACTCAAGCATCAGCCAAGGTAGGATCCCTGCTAGGTCAAGGTAATCCACCATAAAGTATACACTAAACCAATGGCCAGGACTGGCAGGATGGTTCAGTGATCTAAAGCACCTGCTTAGGCAAGCTTAGGGAACCACAGGGAGCACGGCTTGATTCCTGGCACATGCTGCGCCATCCCCACCCCCAGGGTAGGCTAAACCAGCCATAAAAATGAGTACTAAAAAAACAATGGCCAATATAAGATGCTATATTACAGTTTCCTAGAGAAGTAACACTGATATATGGCATGTTTCACATATATACATGCATATATACTTTCCCTAAATATAAGGGCCTTGATTAGGTAAGCTTCCAGAACCAGAACTAAGAAAGTTCATAATGGTGGCCATCAGTGTGCTTAACAGAGGATTCAGTAGCTTCAGTTCATGAATCTGGAAGCCATGAAAACACAGGGATCAGGATATAGCACCAGCCTAATAAAGGTCTTTTAGCTCTGATAGTTACTGGTATAATGAAACTGGAGTCTGGTACCTCTCATTATTAGTACTTACAATCTATTTGCAAAATCTGTGCTCCTCACCTGTGAAAATTTAATCGCCCATATTAAGTTCCTGGTCTACAAATGCTTCCATTATGAGTATGCAGAGAACTTGATGAACTGAATTTGATGCCACAATAACTACCTAATAATTTTGGCCTCCTTGACATAAGTTGGGGTGGAGAGTTACTGTTACAGAACCTACGAACTAAAGTAACAGAAAAAGACATAGTTTTTACTGAACCTAGTGGTCTTCACAGCTTCTTTTATGCTCTTATGCTCATTTAATGAGCAATTGGAGCAGCTGGAGGCCAAAATGGATATGGCAAGTAAGGAGCCTATCTGAAGTTTCAATTTCCAGATCGTCCCACCAATCAAGTAACCAAAATCGGTTGAAATGCTAGGGAAGGCACAGAGATCTAGAAATCTAGGAATGGATGGCAGAGGGAAACAAAAATAATGGTAAACATGAATGACAAAACCTGGAATAATAGCACTAATAGGATGATAAACTAATTGTACTAACTTTTGCTTATGTGTCTTCTTTCTGCCTGGCCAGTTTTGATAAGCGCTTTGATAAACTGGGATTAATGAAGGACACAAGCAGATTTGAGTGTGTAGTTTTCTTTGAGGATCTTTTGCTAATCATTTTGTGACCATTTCTTGATCACACCCTTATCCACTTTTGAGGCAACAAATTTTATGCAAACTGACCAGCATTCTAAGCCACCACAGTATTTCATGTTAAGAGCTCTACTGTGTCTCTTTGGCTGGGGAATCCTGCAGGGTTCCCTAGCTCACCAATATACATGAGCTACTCAAAGTGTGTCATAGATAACCTTGCAAAGGGGAAAAAAAGACCCTCCCTTTCTATTCCTAGGCAATTTTGGAATGCATTTCTCCTTTTCCCTGTGTCTCATACTATTTACAATTTGTCTTTGCTTTGTAACTTGGATTACTACCTACAAAAATCTTTAATAACTCTGACAAAACCTGGAAGAGCAGCACTCATAGAAACCTACCAGTCTCATTTTTTCTAACGTTATTGCAAAATACTATGAATACTAATAGTTTTGCCCACTTTTCTAATAGCTATGCCAATAATTTCTACATTCTATTTCACTTGAGTTTATCAGTTTATCCAAGCAGAACTAAGTCACAGAGCTAACATTATCTAATTTGTTCTATTTGTTGGGACGTTATTTGCATTATATTTTACATGTATCATAGGTAAGGTTGTACTGTTAATTTCAAAAATATTTCTCAGACTAGTTAAAGTAACAAAATGCACTACAAGCTTATCATGATCTCTATTTTCAAGTTAACACCACTGGAATTGGCTCATCTTTAGAAATATGTAATAACTAAATATTCCAGATTCCTTAAGAAGTCTTTGGTAAAATTAATTAAGCCTTATAGTATTACTGATTAACAACTGCTATCTTCTAAATCACTTGGGAAATATATCTTTTTTTCTTTTTCTTTTTTTTTTGGTCTTTTTGAGACAGTCTCACTGTACAGCTCAGGATGGCCTTGAGCTCACTTTTGTGGCCCAGGCTAGTCTTGAACTCACACTGATCCTCCTGCCTCAGCCTCCCAAGAGCTGGGATTACAGGTATGCACCACCATGCCCAGCTAGGAAGTATATTCTTAAAAAACAAAAAAAAACTAATCAATATTAGCATAAAAAATCTACAATTAAAAAAAAAATACAGGCATAAAACTAAAACAAAGTGAAATTACACAAGAGGAAAAAAACACTACAGATACCCCTACCACTCAATAATGTTGTGACTTTTTCCACATATCCCTTTCTGTAGTTAGGTAAACCTTTCCAAAATTTTAATAAACATTTTACTGATTTTTAGG
This sequence comes from Myocastor coypus, assembly GCA_004027025.1. Taxonomy (NCBI): domain Eukaryota; kingdom Metazoa; phylum Chordata; class Mammalia; order Rodentia; family Myocastoridae; genus Myocastor; species Myocastor coypus. The sequence continues at coordinate 65,001 of PVJA010005846.1, read as the reverse complement.
TATTTTTTCTGATAACAGAAATGTTTTTATCATATGAAATATGGAAAATGGTACAAACTTAAATTTTTGCCCTATTATCAACCTTTACCTTGGCCTTTATATTTATGTTCTCATATATGAAAAACTGTTATTTACTGTGTCTGGTTTACTTCATTCAGAATTATGGTTGGTTGATCTGTGGCAGCCTATCCCTCCATCGCAAAAGGCAGGCTGACCCTGGACAGCTATGAGGACCTGGTGTATCTGCTAGATCCCCACACCTTGTCTGGAGCTTTATTGAGCTCGCCCCACCCCAAATTAGTTGTGGAAACCTTGGTGAGTCCTCCCTCCCCTGGGCCCCACCATTGGAAGAACCTTGGGGAACTTTGGCCCACTCCTATCATCCTTGGAGCCTCTGTGAGTTGAATTTCATACCACATTCAGTGTGGCGCAAGAAGCCACACTGAACCCCACATAGAGGTATAGCTTTGGTGAGCCTACACCATGCTGCCCCACTGTCCTGGGAGCTTGCTGACCCATTCCCCACCCTCTTCTATTGCTGCTGAATCCAGGAAAACATCAGGAGCTTTAATAAATTAATTAATTTTAAAATGTTAAAACAAAGCAGCAAATGATATTACCAGACCTCTAGCCCAACCAGAACACATCCAGGATACAAGGATATAGAAGAACTTGGAAGTCACACAGCTGAGATTTATGAACTGATTGCAACTGAAGAAACATCTCCAGCATGCTATAGAAGAAATCAGATCAGAAATAACCTCTCAGGTTAAAAAAAACAAAACAGAAAAAAAAAAAAAAGAACCAATAATCAAAAAAGAATTACTCAGTACATCTAATGAAGGCATAGATAAAAAAAATTAAGAGTAGAAAAATGATGGAGATAATGATGAACAATACAGGAAAGAATTGGAATGCATAAAACAGATTCAAATAGATATCCAGAAAATTAAGAATTCCATGGCAAGCTGGCAAACTCACTTGAATAAAACTGAAGATAGACTTTCAGACCTTAACAATAGCATTGCAACTGATGAATATGAAAGGAAAGATCTCTCAAAAATAAGGAGGCAGGGCTGGTGAGACAGCTCAGCAGATTAAAGGACCTTTTTAGGCAAGTGTAGGGACTGTGGTTTGATCCCAGATCCCTGGCACCACATGCTGCACCAGTCATGGCATACGCCTGTAAGTGCAGCACCGGGGAAACTGAAAACAGGAGGATCACTATGAGTCTGAACTGCATGAGACCCTCAAACAACCAAACCCAAAAAAATAAAAAGAACAAAAAGAAACAAGGAATTAGGAAATAATTCTGCAACTACAAGGTGATAAACAATTTAAGACTAATGTCTCAATGAAAGAGCAGGAGTCAGCACACATGACGTAATAAGGATATTTGCAGAAGTAGTAGCAGAGAAATTCCCAAGCATGGAAAAAGAATCTGACACACATTTAAGTGAGGCATATAGAAACCTAATTAGCCACAATGAAAATATATTCACATCTAGACATATAATAATCAAAATCCCAGAAATTCAGCAACAAAAGAACAGAATATAAAAAACAAAAGAGCCCCATCACCTATAATAGAAAGGCAATTAGAAACCTCGTATATTTCTCAACAAAACCCATCCAATCAAGTAGAGCTTGGAGTGTAAATTTCAGGTCCTGAAAGAAAATAACTTCCAACCCAGATTAATGTACCCTGCAAGAACGCCTATAAAATTTAATGGTGAAATAAGATGCGTCCACGGCAAAGAACTGAAGAAATAAGCAAATAATGTATCAGTTATAACCAATGTACATGGCCTAAATTTACCAATCAAAAGCAGACTGGCAGAGTGGATCAAGAAACAAAATCCAACAATATGCTATATCCAAGAAAAACATTTACCCCAAAAATAAATTCACAGACTGAAAGTCAAAGGATGGAAAACAATAACCCATGTGATAAGAACCCAAAAGAAAGCAGGGGGGTAACTATTCTGATTACTATAATTTGAGCTTCAAACCAAGAATGACTGAAAGTGATAAAGAAGTCCACTACACATTTCTTAGGGGAAAACTTCACAAGAGGGAAAAATAAATACATATGCACTCACTGTAAGAGTATCGAAGTATGTAAGACAAATTTGAACAGACATGAAAAAACAGCAATCACACTACTGTAATAGGGAACTTTAACACTCTATTGTCAAAAAGATGTAGATAAACTAGGCAAAAAATCAGCAAAGAAATAACAGAACCAAACCAAACTTGTGAAATTAACTTAGATCTTTGTAGAGTGTTTCACTAAAAGTGAGAGCACACATTCTTTTCAAGTGCAACTGTGCCTGGGACATACTCCAAAACAGACCATGTACTAGCACACAGGACATGCATAGGCAAATGCAAGGAAACTGAAATTATTCCATGCATAGTATCCTGACCACAGTGCAATGAAACTGGAAATTATGAACAAAAAAAACAAAAACTCCACAAACATATGGAAATTAAAATAACACTCTCCTGAATAATCAATGGATCACAGATGAAACTAAAGAAATTAAATAATACTTACAATCAAACAAAAATGCAGATACTACTAGAAACTACAGGATGCAATGAAAACTGTCTTAAGAGGAAAATTCAGAGGTAAATTGTGACATCAGGAAAACAGAATGAGCCCAAATAATTAATTTTATGCTGCATTTCAAGCTCCTAGAAAAAGAACAAGTCAAGCGCAAAGCTCAAAGAAAGCAGGAAACTATAAAGATCAGAGATGTTAATGCAATGGAAATAAACACAGAAGAATTAATGAATTTGAGTTGGTTCTTGAAAAAAAATTGATCAACTCCTAGCCAACTTTATCAAAAAATAAAAATCAAATCAAATTCATGCAATAAGGAAATAAAAGGGAAAGAATCTCTAGAGGCCTGTATAGAAATGTAGAAGATCACTAATACCTACTTCAAAATCTTTACCCTCAACAGATGGAAAACACAGAAGAAATGGACAGATTTCTAGATATATAGTAGTTCCTCAATACCAAAGCTCAATCAAGAAAACAGAAAAATTCTAAGTAACCCAGGATGAACCAGTGAAATTGAAAATGCAGTAAAAAAAACTTACTAACAAAAGCCCAGGACCTGAAGAATTCACAACTGAATTCTACAAGAAATTTAGAGATTTAATTTCAACTCTTCTCAAACTCTTCAATTAGACTCATAGGGAAACAATTCTCCCAAACTCATTCCTAGTGGCAAGAAATACTGATACAAAACCAATCAATCAATCAATCAATCAATCAATCAATCAATCAATATCACTCTAATGAACGATGCAAAAATCCCTGTTATGCTTTATGTCTAGTTGTCCCCGCCAAAGCCTCATGCAATCGTGGGATGTGGCTTCTATCGATTGAGACTTGACTCATGATCCCTGGGTTTTAGTATACTGATGGGATTATCAGTCTGAGTACAGCTCAGACTATGGGTGTGGTCTAGGGTGGATATCCTGAGGCAGAGAGCCTGAATGTAATATAAAGAGACAGAGAGACAGACTAGTGCTGTTGCTCAGCTGCCCTGTTTGGTTGGCTACCTCTGCCACCATTTCATTGCTGTTCCACTGCCATGAACTAGACACTTTCTGCCCTGTTCCACTCAGCCTTGGGCCAGCCAAATATGGACTGAAACCACCAGTAACTGTGAGCTAAATAAACTGTTCTTTCCTTCATTTTGGCTGTCGGGTATTTGTCCCAGCAGCAAGAAAAGAGTAACTAAGACAATCCCCAATAAAATAAAATACTAGCAAATCATAGAGTATACATCACAAACAACTGGGATTCATCCCAGGAATCCAGGAACGGTTTAATATACACAAATCCTTACTTAACTGAAATACAGCCCATCAAAAGGGCCAAAGACAAAAATCACCTGATCATCTCAAGTGACACAGAAAAAGCTTTTGACATGGTCTACCACTAAGGATAAAAACCCTATAGAAAATTGGAATAGCTTGAGATTACCTCAACCTGATATAAGCCATCTATGACAAACCAACAGCCAACACTCTTCTAAATGGAAAAAAACTGAAAGATTTTACTTTAAAATCAGGAGCAATATAAGGACTATTACCACTCCTGTTAAATCCAGTTCTGGAAACGCCAGAGCAATTAAAGAGAGAAAAATAAAAGGCTTGCAAAGAATTAAAATTGTCATGATTTGCAGATAACGATACTCGACATAGAAGACCCTCAAAACTCCAACTGATTGTAGATTTAATAACCAAGTTCAGTAGCATAGCAGGATACAAATTTACACTCCAAAATAAATAAACATACAAATAGATAAATAAAATAAATGGAACAGACTAGAAGATTCAGACACAACTACAAATATATTCAGTCACCTGTCTTTGACAAAGGGGCCGAACATGTTTACTGGAAGAAAGATAGCCTTTAATAAATGGTGCTGAAAAAACTAACTTCCACATGCTGAAGGATAATTAAACTCCGTTTATTACCATGCTAGTCAAAAATGGATAAAAATTTAAATATTAAAACAGAAACATTAAATTTTCTGGAGGAAAAAGTAGGTATAAATCTTAAAAGACATAGAGCTGGGCGTGGTGGCGCACTTCTGTAAGCCCAGCACTTGGGAGGCTGAGACAGGAGGATCTGTGCAAGTTCAAGACCAGCCTGGGCTACAAAAGTGAGCTCAAGGCCAGCCTCAACTACATAGTGAGACCCTGTCTCAAAAAAAAAAAAAAAAAGAAAAATCTTAAAAGACATAGGGATAAGTACAGAATTCATGAACGAAAACTCAACTGTCCCTCAGAAAAAGGATTTATTTAGAACATACAAAGCATTAGGAAAAAAAAAAAATCACACCCCAAAATTCCAAGACCAAATCCAGTAATAGGCAGCTGAGATGACTATATACTTTTCAGAGAAAAAAGTACAAATGACAAATTCATGAAAAAATGTTCAACATCATGGCCATGTGAGAAATGCAAAATGAAACAACACTGAGATTTCATCTCACCCCAGAAAGAATGGCTATCATCAAGTCAACCAGACTTCTTGTTAGAAATGTTGAGGGGTTGTAGGGCAAAATAAACACTTCAGTGTTGGTGAGTGCAGACTATACAACCACTATGGAAATTAGTGTGGAAATTCCTTAAAAAGTTAGGATTGGAAGTCCCATTCAACCTAGTTAGTTGCTTCCTGAGTATGTTTCCCAATGAACTGAATATAATGAACCACACTAACACATGTTTATAGCAGCACAATTTGTCAAAGCTAAATCTTGGAACAATTCAAATTCCTTGCAACTGCAGAATGGATAAATATGATGTGGTAGTTTTACACAATGGAGTATTACTCAGCTGTAAGACAACATATTCAAAATTTTTATAGGTTTCATCTAACTAGAGACCATACTGATAAGTGAAATAAATCAGACCCATATGTGCAAACATCATATTGTCTTGTTACCTTAAGAAGCTCAAAGAGTAAAATCTGAAAGGGACAACAGATACTGTGAAAGGAAAAGAATCCAAGACAAGTGGGTTTTTTAGTAACATCCATTTTTATCAGTGGAGTTCAGCCACAGTCTTCTGTTGTGAGCTCAGAAGTCCATCTCACTCTTTTCTTCTGTAGCTACCTTTTTTTCTTCCGGCACAGCCTGAAACAGAAGTCACAATCTCCACACTACTATGCAAGAACTTTACTGAGCTTCCTTTCCAGACTTTACTTCCTTTTTTTCTAACCTATTCACTGCATAAAGTGATTCCAGACCAAACTCATCCCATGCTTTCTTACTTCTATGTGCAGTAGCTTGTACACAAGGAGCTACAATGAATTTCAGCACATAAACCCAGGGCAAGAAAATAGGAATATTTTTCACCACTCATCTTTGGATATTAAGTCATAAATATTATTAAGCTGTCTCTTGTTCATAAATGAAAGTGTCTAAGAATGAGTTTTAGGCATCCAAACATGCTTATGTAATCTTTTGCTTATGCACATCTACTTTCCTGTAAGGTATCTTTTGCAAAAATTCCTTCTTTCTTTGCAAATTTATGAGAATCAAAGAACTGACAGGATGAAAACAGTATAGGAAGTAAAGACAACTGGGTAAAACCTGATGTTTCAAATATGATAACGTTTCTTAGGTGAGGAAATGCCCTTAAGTAACTCTCAGAATAACATCGTTTTAAGGCAGTAGTCAATATGGGAAATCTGGGCAACTAGGAAACTGGGTCAACTAGGAAATACGAGCTACTGTCTATGTATTAAGTTTTGGTGGTAGTACATTCATGAATGCGCACAAAAATAATTTGGCTTCCATCACTTGATTCAAAATATACCATTATTCCTAATAATTATCTGTATCCTTTAGGTTTCCCTATGAATGTTAAGGAACTAAAAATATATTCTGATTACCTTGCTAGATCCACAAATACTTGTGTAACAATACAGTTAATAATTACTAGACAAAACCTTAACCACACACATATCACTAACAATAAATGTAAATCAATAAAGAGGAAAAAAGCTTTTGGGGGCGGAGATAGAGCATGAGTAACAAAGAATAGAACTAGAACAAGTAAATGTTAAAGACTCACTGCAATAATTACTCAGATAAAAACTAGGAACCTACGAAGAAGAGTAAAAGTCTGCTGTCATTAAGTAAATTTTCTAAAAACCACTTTATTCATTTATCTTCTATGGTCATCTGTAGTGTTCAAATTTGCAGAACAATTGCTTAACTCCACTCCAGTCTACCTTTGCAAACAAAGTCACTGGGTCAACAGAGAAGATTCAAACAGTTTCAAAAGTGCAATGTTTTGAAAGCATTTTGTTTGCTAATACAAATATACTTTATGGTTAACTATTTAGTAAAGATTGATTTCCTCAAACTTGCCCCAATTATTTGATGAGATTAAGAAAGTATAGCACCAGAAGCACTTAAGACTATTACAATACGGCAAACTGTAAAAATCCAATTAATCTCAGACTTTTGTTCAGCATCTCACTTTAATATCATGTGCTCCATGGTTAGCTAGCAATATTTTATGAGCAAAGTTAATTGCTAAGTCATTGACAATTGTTTCAAATATTATAACATTTAATTGCTCACATAACCTCAACACAATTTTCAGTATGATTTTAGCATTTTCCTGGTAATCTTTTTTTTTTCTTCAAGTTCATCAATGCTTCATTTTTTTCCTGTATGCTATGATTATCCAGAACTGGATATGTATAAGAAACCTATAATTTAAAGATGAATTGCATGACTGCTAAATATATTGCTGTCTCAAATTTTTAAAAATCAAATGAATATAAGTAACTCTACTCAAAAATAAGAATTATCTCTGAATGGCATCCTCTTGGAGACAGACCTATAATTAAAATATTAGTTGGCTTTAAACATCAGCAGGACTGAGCAGTCTTTAAAATTAATAAAATTTGTTTAGGGTCTTTGATTCTAATATTCCATCATTTTAATGAAAACATTTTTATAGCAGCAAATACTTGAAATTCTACATAAGCAAAACCAAACAACAGAACCATACATATTTATTGACCAAGAGTAAGTCACATAAATCAAATATGAATAGCTGTACTTGGTAGTAACTTGCACGTTTCACTTTTGGCTGGGAAAGAATATTCAATATTAGAATCCTCATATTAAGCCGGGCGTGGTGGCTCACGCCTGTAATCCCAGCACTCGGGAGGCTGAGGCAGGAGGATTGGTGCGAGTTCGAGACCAGCCTGGGCTACAAAAGTGAGCTCAAGGCCAGCCTCAACTGCATAGCGAGACCCTGTCTCAAAAAGACAAAAAAAAAAAAAAAAAAAAAAGAATCCTCATATTAAGCAAGGATGAACATTATTACAATTGTCAAAAAGGATCTACTCTACTCATGTATGCAGTGAAGAGTAACAAGTCCACTCTATTAATTACCTGTGTTGCAATGTATACCAAATGCAAATAGTACTTCCTATAGCAATCATTTCCCTCTGAACTCCAGTAGCACTTTCTGAGCCTGTCAGTGTCAGTTATCACTTCAATTTACTAATCCTAGCAAGGTTTACCATAAAATTACCTGCCATATCCTTGAGCCTGTAGTATAAAATGGTAAAGGTAACAAATCTATGTTGTGCATGGTGCTGCTTTGCTGGCTGTTTATAAACAGCTCTAGAAGGGTGCCATTGTGTCAACTGTTAAAAAAAGGGAAAAAGAAAAAAAAAAAAGTAATGTTTATTAAAAGTGTTAATGTTTAATTGATCAATCTTATATACCTGTATCTATTGATCTAAACTGATCTGATGATGAAAATATGTAATATAACCATTGTTAAATTTAAATAAAGTGATAAAACAGTGCCATCATTCATATAGCTTATGTGTAAGACTAGTAATCTGAGAAAATGGCAAGAGCTGTAAAACAAACAAAACAAAAACAAACAAACAAACAAAAAAAAAGTGGCCTGAGATCATGGACTCCTTATCTCTGCTTAGAAAACCAACCTGTTACTTACACTTGAGATTTTTCTGAACTTTCCATCACACTGTGATCCATTAGTAAAGTTCTTGGAGTCAGCCAGATCATTCTCCTGCCCCAGGCATTCATGTCATCCTATCACATACAAATAAAACATCTTTCTATATTCACTGCCTCTTGGCCCCTGCTACACACAATTGGTAAGGCACACTGCCTGTTGCTGGACAAAATTTAGCATCAAATGACAAATGTTAAGACTCATGTTTAAGTATCTACTGCAGTACACGGAGTATACTAATGGCCAAGAAAAACTTAAAAGAAATTTTCAATTCAATCAATACTTACTGAAGTTTTAGTCTTGGAGGAATACACTGTGCCTGTTTTCAAAGACCTGACATTTAGCAGACAATCTTATTGGGTCAGGGAATACAAATGTAAACTTATCACAACACGCCTGCATTTCCAGTGACCGAAAATAAAGTTTGCATGCTATGGAACACAAATTTTACTTTTTAATTAAAACTGCAACTATAAAACATTTGTGCTTAGTTTCCATTAAAATGCTTATTTCATTTTTGTTTCCTAATGATACTTTTTTCTTCTAGCCTCCAAATTTAGGGTCATTTTCTAGTTACTTCAAAATAAAAATATCCAAATCGTTTTCTAACAAAAAATTGAAGTCTCAGAGGATGATTTCCTAGGTTACCATTAAAAAATTGTTTATTAAAAAAATTTATTTGGCACAGGGTCTTGCCATGCAGCCCAGACTCAGTGATACTCCTGTCTCAGTCTCCCAGGCGATGGAATTATAGGCATGCACCATCACATCAGGTTTTAGTGGCCAGCATGGCCCATGGTACCATGGACTACACACAGGTCCTTCCTTGCCAGGCAGACACTTAAGACCACGTAGCATCTCCTCAGCCAATTGAGCTACTTTTGAGACATTAAAGCTTGGTCTTTGTAGATGTCATTTCTAAAATCAATGAAGTGTTTACTGGTATTTGGTTTTTGGACTTAAAATTCACTTGGTACCGTCTTGCTACAGCTCAAACTCAGTGATCTTGTCTGACTCCCTTCTCAGATTATAGGCATGTGCAAGCATGCCAGGTTTAGGGGCTGGCACAACATGCCGTGCCAGGGATCAAACCCAGGTCCTTGTGCTTGCCAGGTAGGGACTCAAACTACCAAGATATCTTGATTTCTTTAATAACCTGTTTGTTAGTAGACCAATGTAGTTCCAAACAATTTTTTCTTGTATTTTTCAGTATATTACAATCCCTTGTTCTGAGCAAATCTCCCATTTTACTTCAAGAATGTCAACCCACTATTTAACTTAGTCATTTTTTCAAGACTCTTGAACTAGCACTTAAATACTGTAGAGGAAAATTCTTAACAGTTCATGTTCTGCCACCTTCCATGGATTGTTAAAAAGACTTGCTTTAGGGCTAGCCAGATACCTTAGTGGACTGAAGTGCATCTGCTCAACTTCTCCATCCAGACTGCCTTGTGGGCAGACCCAGGTGTACTGAGAAGGCAATTGAGACTGGGCGCAGTAGCATGTGCCTGTAATTCCAGCACTTGGGAAGCTGTAACAGGAGGATCACTTTTTTTTGATGAATTTTTTATTTTATTTATTTATTTTTTTGTTTCAGAACCCTTGTTCGTTTATTCACTCATTTTTAAGACCGGCTCAGCCCATCCCAAGGGCAGGGCTGGCGCAGCATGTGGCGCTGGGGATCGAACCGCGGTCCCTGAAGCCGCCCAAGCTTCCCAAGCAGGCACTTTAGATCACTGGGCTATCCCGCCGGGCCCCATCACTAAGAGTCCAACTTACACAGCAGGATTCTATAGAACCTGTACTAAAAATACATTAAAAACAAAACAAAAAAAACCCTTGCCTTAACTCATCAGATTGCTCATGCTAATTCACTAGTTGCAGTATGAAATACAGAATGATATACTTTATATGCCTTATTTAATACATTGAATAAACAAATGGCAGAAATAAACCAGACAAGGCAGAGCACCCAGTGAAGGCATTTTTGAGAAGGTAGCTTATTAGATGAAAACCTGTAAGCAGCTGCTGCCATCAACCATGCCAAATGGAGGCTAACACTGCAAGCCTAATTAACATTTGCTATAGGCTCAGCACTACTCTCAACCCTCTGCCCCCAAGTACAGCTGAGAATTCTTGTTTGCCAACCAATGTGCATTTCTTGAGCCTGAAGTATTCTCACCTTACTACCTATCCACAGCACCAATCAATGCCTTTGTGCCCTGCATGTTTCAGGGAGGCAAGGTGACTTGTGTCCATCACCTCCACTACACATGTACAGTACCCAAGAACCAACTACTTCTGGTAGGCAGTGAGATTATGTTTGCTCAGAGTAGAGATGAAACCTCATTTTGAGAACCAGATGACAGTCACCTCACTAACCATTAAACTCCGTGAGTTCTTTAAACTCCTTGACCTCTTAGGCAATTATTATATGTTAACTCTGAATACTATTTACACAGTGAAATGTGCCTATTCCTGGAGTCCAAACTAGACAAACAGCACTAAGGCATATAGCTTGGAGTACCAGCTGCCTATCTGCCTGTATTATGAGGCAATGGTAAGATTTTTCTCAAAGCTTTATCATTCTTCCCTCAACATATAGTCTGTCTCAAGAATTGCTGGCTTATTATATATCTCATATTACCAGAGATCATACACCACACTAGAATTTCTGGCTGGGAGCAAAACCTATTAGAAAACTAACACGTTTTGGTTAGCAGTGACAGACAAAATGTAAATGTACTACATAAGGGAAATGGAAATGTTAGGACGGCTTAAAGATCAAAAAGGAACCTGAAAACTAGTAAAGAACCATGGTTAAAAGACTGTACTGCTCAGGCAACATAATCATGTTGAGAACATTGGTGCAGGCTCAGTACCTCTTAACACCAGAGTTGACTAGTTTAGTGATTTCACTGTTCCCAGTTGCTTGTGACATTCTTGTGGTTGAGTTTAGTATCCCCAACAGCATGATTCCATTCCCATGCAACTGGAGTAGCACATTACTTCTACTGCCAATATGCCTCAAGATGATACGTGCACTGTTAGAGTCTAATTTCACTTCGTGGCCCACACTGTCCGACAACCTAGAATACTCAAACAATTCCTTAAGTATTAAAATCTCACCTTTTTGTTGTTCTTTTCCCCTTCATCCCATTCTAGAATGCTCATTCATGAGCAGCTCCACTGATTTATGCAAGACATATTCAACACACCAGTTAAGAGTGATAGGTAAGAAAATTCTGGCCACTCAGAAGGTATCTCACAATGGGGAGCCCCCCCTCCATTTTTAAAACAAAAATCCGGACCAGATTTATAAAAAGCACCTCTGAGCTTGCGTTTCTATGGAACTCCCAGATGGCAAGAACCAGTATGATGTTTGTGCCCAGAACATGACAATAGAACTAGAAATCACAGATCTGCAAAGGTGAGGGGTTTTGAGACCTCACCTTTTTTTTTTTTTTAACTACTCCATCCGTGAATTGTGAAGACTGCATACAAAAGTGGCAAGGAGAAAACAGAAAAGCAGTTCTATGGTAGCTTCTTCCTTAGTATTCTATCCTAAAAGGATTATCATTGTCAGAATCAGAGGCAACAAATGACAGAAATATTCAGGACATGACAGAATAATGGAACTTAAAATTTTAGAGCTGAAACAGAAGATTACTGGGTCAAAAATTCTTTTAAGGGCTTTCCTGAAGTAGCTGCTTTGTCACAGCTGAGCTCTATATGGTTAGATTTGAAAGCTTTCTATGAGGAATCAAATCGAGATCACTATCTAGAAAATGTAGCCACCATCTTTTACCCTCTTACTTGTTTAGGACAACACAGACCACTACGACCTCAAGAACATCAAACCCTGAGAAAATGTACAGTATAAATATATTACACACGTTATAGTAAAAAGCCACAAGCGGGGAGCAGTGAGATGGCTCAGTGGTCTAAAGTGCCTACAAGCTTAGGCAACAGCAAGGACTGCAGTTCAGTTGCTGGCACCACATGCTGCACCAGTCCTAACCCCTGGGCAAGCTGAGCCAGACATTTAAAAAAAACCAAACCAAACCAAACCAAACCAAACCAAAAAAACAAACAAACAAACAAACAAACAAACAACAAAAAAAAAAACAAACAAACACCAAAACTATATATAGAACTCCCTTTGAGCTTATTAGAATTAAAACTTTTAATGCATTTTATTCTACACACTTTAAAACAAGTATCACAATTGGCACATGCTCATTTTTTAAAAAAGTATTTCCTTAAAGTTTCTAATCTTAGCAATGTACAAATAATTCTGCGTAAAGGACACCATGATTTATATTAAATAATTTGCCTATCAAGGACTAAACTTACATTTATGTTGGTATTGACTTATTTTTTTAAAGTACTCAACACAAGTATACTTCGTAAGGCCGTATAGTATCTACTTTGAAAGCATTCAACAGAGATCTTTAACATTTAGCAAACTGCTCAACTTCCAAGTTGCTTCAGAACATAATCTCAATGTGTATTTTAAATACAGTTCAGATTCATTTTAAAAAATCCTACTGTAGAGCTATTTACCAAAAACATTATTCCACAAGTCTCAAGCCTCTTGCTAGGCCTCAGTGTACCACTTGGCTCAAAATACCTAACATATGCATGTAAGAACCTAGTCAAAATGGAAAGATGCTGACAGGAGGTTATTAATAAAATCCCTAGTGGACTGGAAGCATTTATACCATGCAACATATCTGAAATAAACAATGTGAACCTTCATGTAAGTTTTGGCATATATTAAGAATGCCCCCCCCCCCAAGAAAAAGCCGGGTGTGGTGGCGCATGCCTATAATCCCAGCACTTGGGAGGCTGAGGCAGATCACTGTGAGTTCCAGATCAGCCTGGACTACAAAAGTGAGCTCAAAGCCAGCCTGAACTGCAATATGAGACCCTGTCTCAAAAACACACACACCCACACAAAAAGATTACAAACCAATTATAAATTTAGGGAAATTAACTTTGTACCTGTACCCACAGTTTTTAAAGTTTTAATACGCAGCATTTTATCAGTTACTCCTAAACTCTGTGTGCTTCTGTATTGCTATTTGAAAAACAAAAACTTAGCCTTTTCCGAGGGTCTTAAAAAAATCTCACAGGGCACATGAACTCAGCAAATACAATCAGCCTTATCTACCAAAACAGAAATCTACAGTAATTTAGACTCAGTAGAAAATAAACTACTAAAATACCTCTAAGCCAAATAATACAGTAAGCTAGAAACTTCCTTTCAGCCAGATACTCAAAACTTTGTACACTAAGCCCTTCTTACCTTTACTTCTCAGCCAAGTTTTCAGAATCCTCTAACATTAAACTACAAAGCTGTCAATTACTCAATTATTAAGGGAACATCATTCATTAGATTCACAATAAACTTTAATGTACACCAAACTATTCTTCAGGCAGTTGTAGATCACATTTGTCAGGAATCAGTATGAAGACCTCTTCGAGTTTATGCACAGGAAAAACTCAAGCCTGGTTTGTAGTGCTTTAAGACAAGCTTTCCTGCAAAACAAATACTTCAAAGTTTTTAGTGAATTTCTAACACTTTGTAAACAGTGTGAATGTTCTATGACATCCTTCTGAATACAGACTGAAAGTTAAGACATGTACTTGCCACCCAGCATGCAAGAGCAATTAAGTCCCTTTTATTCTGTTAAGTTTTCAGGCTATCATACCTGAAGCAATGGATTCCTAAACTGACACTTCAAGATGTAACAATGTTGTGTAAGTCTGAGGTCAAAGCTGTTCTTCCTCAGAATAACCATTTATAACTTGTCCATTTATCCCTATCTAAATAAAGATAGGCATATTAAGTGATATCTGCAGCTTTTGTCTGCATGTTACCCTATCTAAGGGGAAAAAAATCCTAACAGAGCCAACATAAAACATTGCATGCTTAACTAGAAACAAAATTCCTAATCCTACACATAACATTGCTAACCACATGAAATGTTTATTCACTTCTTCTGTAGAAGTAACACTCAATCCAGGTCCAAGTTTGGGATAGTTTTAGACAATTAAGTATACAGATTCAAAACCCTGTTGACAAGAGTTAACCACTTAAAACTGCTAAAAGCTTATGATTTACATTTTTGCATATGAATCAGCCATAGCAGGATGATGACCACAGGTTCCATTTTTAAAAAAATATTAGTACATTCAAAAGCTTTAAATAATAGATACAACTTTTTACAAATTATAGACAGTTTTTATACAGCACTAAAAACTGCCATCAATTTTAGAATAACTTACAGCAATGGTTTTCACTAAAAAATGCAAACTGAAAATTTTCACATTTCTGTAAGCTCAAGCTTCAAGAATTCAGGTCTACTATTAAGACTTTAAGCCACTATATATACTTTGATGTTTTCATTGTTGAAAGATCTAGCTTAGAAATTAACTCCAGAATTGTTAAATGCTTACCTGTGTAATCAAGAATTTAATGAAAATAAAAAATTTCTTAATGAGATACATTTGAAGTGAACACTTTAAAACTTCACCCAGTGTCTATTACCAGATGGTATAATAGTTTATTAAAATTTACGTATAAGTAGCACCTTCCTCCAAAATGCCGTAGTACTTTGCAAAGCTAAGTTTCTCGATCCCAGGTTCAATTTTTAACAACTATTTCACTTCAGTTTTATTAAGACAAGCCATTAAAAAAATAAAGCAGCCTAGAGACATTCCTGGAAGAAAAGGCAAAAGGTAGAAATGTCACATAAAAAGTTGAACTGCACTTTTAAATGATTCCACTTCAATGACAGAAATCAAACCAGCCCAGAATAAACTCATTGCAGCAGGAAGTTTGGCAGATATTCACTGCAAATTTCAAGAAAAACTAATCTGATGTCCACTCCACTGCAGCACTCTTAATATCAGGAAAAGCACATACACAAAACACATATTTGCCACATTTAGCATCATCCCATCTTTATTACTTTTATTCCCAATTTTTAGGTCACATAGCAGAAGAATCTGAGGTTCTTGTGTCATTTGCAACATACACATCATTAACAGTCACAAAAAAGCAGTAATAAAAAACCACTAACTGTTGCACATCAGAAACCCATGTCCACCACAACAGTGTATGGGAAACTCCACTCATACTTTAAAAAGCCTTCATATATGGATTTAAGTAGTATGTTTAGGCATTTAAATATTTCAATAACAATTTGCTAACGTTTAGATTAAATAAAACATCATGGATTAACACTAGGTCTGAAGAAAATGAAAAAGAATATTCTAACCTTACATATTATCATATATTTACAATCTTCCTGGAATACCTGACAGTCAAACTATGTCTGACCCTAAAATGTTAAATGTTTATTTTTTAGTACAAAAAACCCGCAATACTTTATCTCAAGAAATAAAATGTTGCACATGTTCTACACTGATGAAGACATGAGAAGCTACAGGTTTCTTTTTTACACAACATTTGAATCTCTTAACATTTTATAGAAGAAATCAGAATCTTCAGTAACAATTTTCAAAAGTCTTCTGGTCACAATCCCCACCAAACTCAACAGGCCGGGACAAGTGCAATACCATACAGAAACACAGCATTGCAACTGATCCCAACCTGTGTAGAAAGGGGTTTGATTTTCCCTCACTCTTTCTACAGACTTTTCACCACCACAGTCAGTTTTGCATGGATTTGCACAGCAGAATATAACACAGCTGGATGCAAACCTGCAAAACTAACCATAGAACAGTGCTCAGTAACAGGACAGGACAACAGTGAGACTGGGCGACTGGCCGAAGCTGAAGCTCTGCAGCTAGCAGCACTTTAAGTGCTCATAATGCAGTAGATAACTAATCACTACCTGCACTATAAGCACTTTAGTGCTACAAAGCTGTCACATCAGACACATCAGGCAGATTCTACATCGACACAATAAAAGTACACAAAATTAGTAAGAATCACTTGAAGGAAATAGCAGGCCACCATCAGTTTTGCATAGATTTGCACAACTACATTCTTCTTGTAGTGCAACTATGCAAAACTAACAGAGGACTGCAAACAAAAACTATTAAAACCCCTAGATACTTGCTTGACTTGAATTATTAGATGAAAATATAACTTCTTATGCCAGAAGGAGCACTTAGGGCAGTAGATGCTAATCTACTTCACTATCTGCACTAGATGCACCTTAGAACAAAAAGCACTTAGAATCAGCAGACCCTGCGCTGTGGAGCCCACCTTGGCTTCCCGAGGTAGCTGTCACCATAATGCTACAAGTGCCTTCACTGCAGTAGATGCACATATCACTACCTGCACTGTAAGCACTTTGACATTATTCTGACTGGTCACAATCTTCAGTTTTACAAGGTGATGTCCCCTTTATTCCTGCTAAATTTGAAATAAATAATTAGAGTAACATCTCAAATTCTAAAAGCTCCGACACAAATTTCCACAATCTCTAACCAAGAAAGAAATTAGCCTAATTGTCTGTGGCTACAAGTTCCATTTATGACATTCAAGCCTTAAAAATAGAAAATTCTTTACAGAAAGAATCACCAACCAACTAGTCTAGTGCTGGGAGTAGGGTGGCTGCTCCTCCTTGCACGTGGCCTTTCAGAAATTTTAAATTCAAGAAAAAAAAAATAAATAAATAAAATCAGAGTCACACTTCAAATTAACAATTATGAAGAGTTATTTGACTTTTGAATACCTTCCAGAGGAAATCTTCACATCCACGTGGCAAAACATTTCATTTTCTTCTGGCTTCCAATTAGCAAATATTTGATAAAATGATTAATGAAATTATGGCTCAGACTACTTTCCCAGTTCATTAGTTGTACAATCTAAACATACTGCATAAAACCTTAAAATTGTAATCACCCTAAGTACACACATAACCTTTCTCCTTCAACCCACATGTGCTAAATGAGCTTTTGTAAACTGCCGTAGCTTTCAAAGATACGTATGGGTTTTCCCATTGTACTTTTACTATCTTAAGGACTAACTGACCCACACTTAGTTTTCTAGAAAAAGAAAATTGAAAAAGTCCAAAACATCTTCTTTCATACTTTCTAACGGTCCAATTCTATTTTATTAAATTTAAAAGCAAAAGTCAAAAGGAATTTATTACCAAGAAAACACAAACATTAAAAAACACTTACCCATTCGGGAAACTTCTTCCTCAGCCTGTAGTATCCTTTGCAGAGCGCTTTAGTGTGGTTAGGTCCACGTGTACGACTGGGGTGGAGGACAGGGAAAGAGGATGAAACGTGTCTGCTGAAAATGACCGCCATCCAAGTCCATATCTAATCTTTTCCAACCCCTGCAATGATAATTAATCCCGTTAATAGGCAAAACCAAAGTACCAGTATCAGGCGTATTAAGATTTTAAAAAATCGACAATGTAAATGTAAAACGCGCAGCAGAACTAAGTTAAAAGTCCCGGGGTCTCCCGCTACAATCTCAGGTATCGCCCCGAGGCCCGTCCGCACAGCCTCGAGGCCAGGCTCGGGGTCCATTCTCCGCCTCCCCTCCCCCAACGAGACCTCGTGGTTTCGAGCTGGGATAAAGAGTTGTTTCCTCAAGTGCTGCACGCTTCCCGGCGGGCGCCCGTTTTTCCTTCCGCTGCTGTCGCCCAACGCGGCCCGCCCTCTCCAGTTCTCTCTCCCCTTTGCTTCAGTTCAGGACTATAAAGCCCGGCACGACGGCCCGAGCCTGCGAAGCGGCCGCCACGCTCATGGAGCCCGGGCCGGCAGCACATGTCGCACAAGGGGGCGCGCGCCCTGCGCTTCCCCGCGCGGCCGCCAGGGGGCGGAGGCCGAGCGCCGGGCCCGCCGGACGCGGCCGCCCCCTCTGCTTCCCGGCGGCAGTCGCGCGGCGACCGGCGGCGCCGAAGCCGAGCTCGAAGAGGGCGCGCCGCCCCTCCTTTGTGTCTCCCGCCCCCCGGCCCGGCCCCGAGGGGCGGGGGCTCCGCGGCCGCGGTGCCCGCCGCACGCGGCCCAGGCCTGAGCCGGGAACAATCGCGGCGGCGCGCAGTCGCCGCCATGTCCCCCGCCCGCCCGCGCGGCCCGCCCCGCAGGAACATGGCGGCGGGAACGCTGCTCCCGCCGAGCCGGCCGGGCCTCCCGCGCCGCGCCACCCAGAGCGTCCGGGCGCAGTCGGCCCACGCGGCGGAGGCGGCAGTCGGCCGGGGCCTCCTCAGTGAAACACGGCAGCCTGCGCTGCGGGCCGCGCCCCGGGGCGGCCCACGCGGTAACAAAAGCCCACACGGAGCGGGGGAGGCGCCAGGCCGCGGCGCCCGAGCCCGCGCCCTGCGCCCGGTGTGGCGCGCACAAAGTTTGGGGAGCAGGCGCCCGCCCACGCCGCTGCCCGCAGGTACCTCGTGGGCGCGCCCGCCCGCGGCCTGCCCCGCCGTCGCCGCTTTGTTCTGCGGCGCCCGAACTCTCGCCCCCGGGAGAAACTTTCCGCCGCGGCCCGGCGCCCCGCCCGCTCCCCGGGCCGCCCGCCCTCCCCGAGGGGCCATTGTGTGCGCCGCGCGCCCTCGGCCCGCCCCGGCGGGGTCCGCGCGGGTCCCGGGCGCGGCCGCCGCCCCCCTCCGCCCCGGCCCTGCCCTGCCCTCCGCCACGCTGCCGCGTGCGAGCCGGGCTAGGGCCGCCCGGGACCGCCACGCCGCCGCCGCCCGCCCCGCCCGCGGCCCGGCCACATACAACAGGTTTCCCCGCGCCGCCGGGGCGGAGGGAGGCGGGCGCACTCACCGGCAGGAGTAGCCGCCACCATCTTCGCCGCGCCGCTCGCGCCCGCCTCCCGCCCGCCTCCGCTTTACTACGACCCGAGGCCCCAGGCCGGGGGCGCGGCCGCCCGCCCTGGGAGACACCGCCCCGGGCGCGCAGGGGGTTCGCGGGGCTCAGGGCGCGGGCCGCGGAGGGGTCGTCCCCACCCCTCGGCCTCACCCGAGGGCGCGAAGTGGCGCGAAGGCGCGGGCCGGGAGGCGGCGGCGGCACCTCGAAGGACCATGTGGGTGAATGAAGGGCGGCGGCTCCCGCCTCAACGTAAATACGGACAAGCCCCACTCCCTCATTAGCATAAAAAACAAAGTACTTCCGACCTCCCCGCCCGCCCGCCAATCACCGCAGGCCCCGCCCCGGTGGCTCGTTCTGGCGGCCGGGAGAGCGGGAGCCTCGAGTCCCCGGCGGCGCTGCGCCGCTCCTGCCCGCTGCCCGCCACCCGCCGCCGGGGCGCCCGGCCGGGCCTCTCCGCCCCGCCCCCGCCCCGCCTCCGCCCGCGGCTCCGCGCCCGGGCGCACGCGGCGCCCTCCGACCCGACGGCGGTGGCCGCTGCCCTCGCCCCGCGGGTGCGGGGTGGTCATGGCAGCCGCTGCGGGCGGGCTCCCGGGGAGTCCTCACGAGGCGCAGGGACACGCGTGGCGTCCCGAGGCCGTCGGGGCCACTCACGTCGTGCAGACGTGGTCCCGAGGCGGCCGCGCCGGCGGGCTGCGGCGCCGGACCCCATTCCTCCCGCCGCCGCGCAGTGAGCCCAGCCCCCCCCCCCAGCCTGCGGCCCCGCTCGGAAAGAACCGAGGCGAGAGCCCACCCGGGAGCACCTCCTTCCGCGGTGCGGGGCAGGAAATTCCAGGGTTCTGAGAATCACGGTGGTGGGGACGGGCAGGACGCATTGCACGAACAGAAATTTAAAATTGGTTTCCAATAGTTCATTAAGTACTTACTGGAAAGCACATGCCCCTGTTTCGAGATTCTTACAGCAAAGCTAAGAAAACATGCCACCAGAAGATATCTGTCAGGTCCAAAAACTTTTTGACACTCAATTCTTGCCAGTATTGTTATCTTTCTGACTAGTGTTGTATTCATTTGTCAAACTAGGAAATCTGAAATTTTTTCAATCATTCTGCAAAGGGAGAAAGCTGATTGGTACTTTTATTACGTCTTCTTCATGGTTGTATCAGTTTTCTTTAAAGTTTTACCTTCTGCTTTAAATTAGAATGACAAGGGTAAAAGGGTGTATTTTAAGCATGTTCATTCAACTCTGAATCATGGGAAATCCCACCTAGAGACAAGTTTCTAAGCAGGGCAGTTACTTATCTCATTTCTTTCAAATTAAAATCACTAAGATAGTAGTTTTTAAAGGCTGCTTTTTAGACATCCAATGTCTGGAAATCTGACTAATCTGACTACTATAAAAGGGATTTCGTTCTTAGCGTACCTGATTTTTTTTTTTTTTTTTTAATACAGTAATGTGGATTTGGGGAGATGTAAGTTCATTTAAACATACTGACTTGGAAATCCCAGAAAGTTTCAGAATTCGTAGGTTGCATTTTATTTTTAAGAGGTTCATTCATATGGTCTTTCAAAATTAGTAAACAAGTTACCTTAAATGCAATTATAATAATTGAAAGCTTTGAATCCCAAAGAATTTAAAACATGGCAACATACATGTGTGTGTATCTATATACGTATCTATATCTATATATATCAAGTCACCAGTAATTAGAAGTTACTATTCTTCAGTTTGTGAGGCTACAGGTAGGCATATTAAAGGAAAGATTTGTGGATACGAGTTTGGACACAAAAATATTTTGAGCTGCTACCACATGCCTTCTGCAACCAAAAAATGTAAAAATAAAGCTGTCTGAAGTAGCAAAGTAGGCGTGCAGTCACCTCAAATCAGCTAAACACAGTAATGTCTTACTCAATTGAGAATATTTTAGGTGAAGTGTAAAGTTCAATATAACAACCCTTCCGTGTAACTAGCTATGTGTGATAAAACATATATTTTTCACTTACATGTTTTAGAATTCTATAGGCAGATGTTATGAATTCAAGACATCTATAAAGTTCTTGACCTTAATGATGAGAATTTTATTTCTTTCACTGTTTGTCAATGTCAATTGATTTATGTTACAGTTTTGAAAGATAAACTTAGTTAAGTTTTTTTAGCCTAATGAAAGAATTTTTAAAAAACTAATAAAAGGACAATAACATTCACATTATAAATGTATAAACTTAAGTGTGATTTAGGAATCTAAGATAACTACGACTCCTATGTTGTTTTAAACATCTATAAATAGAAGGTAAACAGTTACTTTTAACATAGATGTCTATATTGTCATTAATGTTTTCTCACAGCCTCGAAGTTAATGGAAATTGAAACAAATTTAAACACTTTACATTTAGAAAACTAACAAGAAACTGCTATCTATATTGTGGAAAATGGATCAATAACAGATGGAATAAGGAAATTTGGCTGTTTTTACAAATAGATATTTGTAAATGCCTGAAAATTCATAATGTCATATCCCATTAATAATTTTTAACATATAGAATTTTAAAGACCATTTACTCCAGTTTAAGTGTCTGCTACTCTCCTGGTACTGACTATAGTTGTCATAACAAGGAATGTGAGCCTATGTTTATGGAAAGTTTAACTCTATTACTGATTACCAAGAATCTTTTGCAACTAAAAGTTTCATGTGTACAGACTTTTATTCCTTTCCATGTCTAGTTAAGTAATTCTTCTGATGGCGGATATTGAGAATATCTAAATTTAGGTATGTCATTTGGTAATCAGACATAACAGGAATATATGAACTATTTACTGCAAATGCTGCTATTAAGAACATTAAGTTTATAGTCAACCCAAACACCATGATAATTTGACCATTTAGTTTGATAGCTCCATCTGTGATTTTAGAATTAAAAAAATTATAGAGGGAAAGACAAAATGTGTAGCTTTGAATGAAGCAATTGAAAGAAACTTCACTCTCTAGCTCTCATCTTTGAAATCTGTTACTACAGTCCTCTGTAGAGCTAGAAGTAAGGAACTGATGATTATTTAATTAAGAAACCAGTCACTGTATGTACTGTTTGTATTAATAAAGGACTAGTCTCTATCCTTCAAAAAGGGTATCAACACATTCTTACCCTGGCTCTATAATCATCCAAGGGAGCATTAAAACATGCAAATGCTTGACCCTTACTTGCAGGTATTTTAATTTAGTGAGTCAGAGAGGGAACAAAATTGTTTTCAAAAATTCCCAGTTCATATGTGTGTGAAATCAGGATTTCCAATTTTGGTACTCTGTTCTTCCACTACATAAAAAAATGTTTTAACTAATCATTACCATTAGGACCAATGAGGAGCTGATTTAAAATATTTGAAATCCCTCATAATCATAGAAATAAACGTTAAAGAAAAGGCAAAACTTTCAGAAATAATTTTGAAAACCTTAATGTTATGAACCATAGAGGTTCTGTTTTATAAGTCAAGCTGGAAACTTTAAAGGTGCTGTTAGATGTCTTTGCTATCTGGACTTGCAGTTTAATTTAGTGAAGTTGTTTATTCAACAATGGAAGATCATTCATATGAATTATGTTGTTTGAAAAAAAAAATCTCTGAAGTGTGCTTGCTTAGTTATAAGTTGAATTTCCCCCCCACTATCATTTAGCTATGCAGAGAATTTCTAAAGATCGACTTGCACATCTGTAAAATTTTAACAATAACAAAAGGATATAGGAGAAGGTTCTACAGTAGGAGATGCTACAAAATGCTCTACTTTTCATTCAATGTTTTTAAAAATTTCTTACATTGTCTTTGTCTTTACTTTCAAATTTAGGATCTGACCTTAATTTCAAAGAGGAAACAAGTTGATTCAACTGATCATTTAGGTTTATTCTTCTACCTTGTTGAGATATTGATTATTTAATTTCTCTTATATTAGTAAAAAATCACAGGTTTTGCAGTATGTAAACTGTTTTACAAAACTATACCTAAGTATATATTTTCAGAAAACAGTGAAGCCTGATATTATACATATATATACATATATATATATATATATGTATGTATGTATATATACATACATATATATATGCACTTGTATATGAGTTTTTTGCACTGGGAATTGAACTCAGGACCTTGTACTTGCCAGGCAGATGCTTTCCTATGTATATCAAGATGGTAAAAACTCATCTTTACAGAGAATTATAATTATTAGTGTCTATAATACTTAGAGGGCACTTTCAAAGTTCAGTAACAATGTATTCAGATCAAATATTTGTGATGATCGTTTGCTTTCTTTCTTAAAGTTCATAATGAATACACAATTTCATATAGTTAGGGAATGTCAAAGTACTATGTATGTGAGACTTCCAGTGAAAAACATGCACTTTGGTCCTCCTAGATGCCAGTTATCTATATGCCAGTCTTTTCTATATGCAAGAGCTAAACTCCAATATGGCAGCTCATTTGCCACACACCAGTGTTCAGCAACAGAAATGACAGTATAGCACTTTGTCCAGGTAATTCCCAAACTGAATTGGACTGAGTGATGTCCCTTTAGCATCTGAAATGAGAAATGCGAAGCAGCCCATTATTGTCATGAAGACCAGAGAAGTAAGTACCCACCGAGCCTCAGAGACCACCCTTGAAAATGAATTATTTTATTTGATCTCTGAGAAAGTGTGAAGGAAAATACTGTTTTGGTGGGAAGACCAACTGTGGCTGACATACTTGTTTATACAAAATTTTCAAGATTATATGTGGAAAAGTTAACAAATTATATTCAACTTAGCCATACACATTAATATGTGTCCATTGTTGACATTTACTCCTAAAATATTAGGAGCAGACAGTTTTCAGCCCACTGAGGAAGTCACACCAGCTATTTTTAAGGCCTACAAATAAAACACATCCAAGAGAGTAATTAAAGACAAGTCAAAGTAGAACCAGGTGAGGAGAGATGAAGTGTAGGAGTCATAAAATCCTGAGCAAGTTATTAAAACAAGAAGGAACATGGAACCCAAAGGATAAGAAGAGAATATGGAAAACCACCCATGCAGATGGGTACTCGAAATGTTCTCTATTTGGACCTAAGGGATGGCTGCACGGGTGCAGAATAAGTTGTCATTAAATACTTTAATTTGTATACTTTGCTTTTTATATATGCCCTCTAAGTTTTAAAACAACATGAAGGCTGACCAGATAGTCCAGCGGATTAAAGTGCCTGCTTAGGCAGATGTGGGGACTGGGGGTTCGGTCCTTAGGGTGCCATGCTCTCCCTCCCACCCCACCCCACCCCATGGGCAGGAGGGGCGCACTGAGACAGCAAATGAGACTGGGAGTGGTGGTGCGCACCTGTAATGCCCGCACTTAGGAGGCTGAAAACAGGAGAATCAGTAGAGTCTCCAATCTCTGTAATATGACCCTGTACTAAAAATACATAAAAATAAAAATAAAACAATATGGACAGCAACAACACCAACCAGGAGGAGGGGATCTGTAAGAGTTTAAGGAAGCAGAAAGCAGAGATCGAGACATATATAAGGATAGTGGGGTAAATGCACTGTTCTTTTTTCATTTTTCTGTTTGTTGGTTTGTTTGCTTGTTTTTTTGAGATAGGGTCTCTATATAGCCACACTGGCCTTGAACTAGTTAGTGATAGTCTTCCTGCCTGGGGCTCTTCAATGCCAGGATTACGCACCCTATTGCCTGTGTATCTCTTGTTAATGGTGTATATATTCTCTAAATCATTATACCTAAATTCATGAATATCAATTTCAGGGGCACAGATTATTCAGTAGTGCAGAAACTGCTCACAGGTTTTGTCAGAACGCTGGCTCTTACGATAGCAAGTATTGAAGGAAAGGCGAACCCTACCATTAGCCGAGAGAGTTCTTCTTTCCAGTACAAGGTGCTATACAAGAGGAGACTGGCATACAGCACAAGCCCAGTGAGCTGTGCTGCTCCCACAGGGTCACCTGCATGCACCGGTTGCTCTTGTTTGTCAACGTGGGCTGTCTGACAGACACCAAGGGGATGAACAAGGCATACTTCTGCATACCTGGTTGGCTGCCGGGAACAAGAGCCTACAGGCCATTCTGGTCCCTGGCCTGTCCTACCTGGCTCTGTGCTATGAATCGCACAGCTCTTCCCTCTCCAGTCTGTCTGCTTGGAGCCCACCAGGGTCCAACACTGTGGGCCACATAACCTTCGCCTGTAAGTTGCAAGTGTCAGGTATTTTTGTCCCAGCAAAAGAGCAAAACACAGCATAGTATGGAAGCTGCTTATTTCAATGTCAAGTGTTCAAGAAAGCTTTGTGCCTACCATTAGCAGGATGAATTGGTTCTTCAAAGTCTGGTGTGTGTTTGCCTAACATAGTCCGCCGGAGTATGTGTTCAAAATTTGTTGAATTAATGAGTGAACATGAAAATTCAGTCGGGAGGATCATGAATATCATCCCTATGGTATGAATACATCCTTAAAGGTGTATAAGTCAGTTTTATAGCCCATCTGAAAAAGAAGACATACTTTTTTTAAAAAATTATTTTACTTTATTTCTTGTTTCAGAACTTCTGTTTGTTTGTTTATTCTTATAGCCGGCTCAGCCTGCCCTGAGGGCAAGGCTGGCGCAGCATGTGGTGCCGGGGATCGAACCGCAGTCCCTGCAGCTGCCCAAGCTTTCCTAAGCAGGTGCTTTAGACCACTGAGCCATCCCGCCGGGCTCCAAAACACTGCCTTTCTTTCTTTTTTTTTTTTTTTTTTGTGGGACCGGGGTTCAAACTCACGACCTTGTGCCTCAGAGCCATCTCCCCAGCTCGAAGACATACTTTTTTATTTACATAAAATATTTATTTACATACTTTTAAATTGTTAATGTATATCTAGGTGTCCCCCAGAGTCTCATGCACTCATCAGTGAGGATTGGGTCTAGGGGTGCTAGGAGGAGCCTGCCCCGGAAGCGTGTGTCATCGTGTGGGGGCTCCTGTGGCTCTTTCCATTCCTGATCTCTGCGCTGTGAGCAGCTCTGCTCCATCCAGGCTAGCAGCCATGCTCTATCTGCTTGGAGCTAGCTACAGAGTGAAAGTCAGAGCCCAAAGAAATCTTTCCTTCCTTTAGATTGTAGGTGTTGGGTTTGGTGGCCCAGAGACAAGGAAAAGCGACAGCCACAAGAAGAGTCCAGGGTAAAGAGGCCGAGAAAAGGATACTAGCATTTATTAGAATGATCAGGCTTCTTCCCCATGAAATCAGGAGGGCTAATCAACTGTTGGAAATCAAAGTGAAATAGTGATAATAGCTGAGCATAGGGAATGCAAACAATAATGGTGGGAAGAGGGAAACCTTGTCAACTGGTTAGGCTGATAATGGTAAACCAGCTGAGTATGGAGCAGCAAAAAACAGAGTCAGGTGTAGAATCAGCTGTTGGTATATGAGTGGGGTCTTAAGGAAAAATACCTTACTGGACTAAGCCACTGATTTTCAAATGTCCCTGCCTCCAAGGTGAAGGACTCCATTTTGTTTATTTGCTTTTAAAATATATTTATTTATTTGGCACAGGGTCTCAGTACACGGTTCAGACTTGTAGTGACCCACCTGTCTCAGCCTCCCCAGCACTGGGATTACAGATACACAGTACCACGAGGTATTGGGGAAAACTCAGATCCTTGGGCTTGTGCGGTGGGCACGTAGGCTACCAGGTATCTCCCCAGCCCATAGACTCCACTTTAAAGCATATTAGATGTTGCCTCCTGCCATTGAAGATTGGTCCTTTGAGCCATTCTGACATCAGAGCTATTTTTTCACTCATGGGCAAGTGGGAGTTTAGCCATGACATGAATACAACTTCATCAACAGGGAAGTCACCACTAACACAACTGATCCCTCATGTACCTGTGTGTGTGAAGACAGGGATTACCTCCCATGCTGTGGGAAATCAGTGCAAGCATTAGTAATAATCATATATTATTTAATCACAGCAAAATTATCAAGATTATCATCCTTGAATTGATGCTCTGAGGAATACAAAGTGGATACTAGAATATTAGAATTAGTAGAGTCCCTTCCAACCTCCAAAAAGCTCGCTGCCCTGTTGGAAAACTGTGAAGCAGATCACAACCACAGCAAGAAACAAGTCAGTGCAAGCCACCAGTATGAATACACTCTCTGGAGACACTGACATGGAGGCAAAGCTGTTCCAACAAAGAGGGGCCAGGGAAGTAGCTCAGTAGAATAAGCCCTTGTCCAATGGGCATAAGGACCTGAGTTCAATACCCGGTCCCACAAAAAGCAAAGACAAAACCAACTAAGAGTTACTTCACTATTTCCCTTACAGGGAACACACTAACGCATGGTGGTCCTGCATCAGTAAGGAAGTAGGAGTAAACTAAGCTGAGGCTGAGAGAGGGATGCTGAACCAAGGGTGCGTAGATCCTCAGACAAATCACTCAGGCCCACTTTCTGGAAAAATAAATGCTCCTGCCAGATCCCAGAGGCAAGACCCTTGGTCCTTTTGCTCTTCTCAGACGAGATTAGTTGCATTTTGCCGGGCGTGGTGGCTCACGCCTGTAATCCCAGCACTCGGGAGGCTGAGGCAGGAGGATTGGTGTGAGTTCGAGACCAGCCTGGGCTACAAAAGTGAGCTCAAGGCCAGCCTCAACTGCATAGCGAGACCCTGTCTCAAAAAGACAAAAAAAAAAAAAAGATTAGTTGCATTTCAGTAACACTTCCTAGGTGTCCTCTCATATTGGATCATATTGGATATATTTTAGAGTACACCACAGTAACCTCAACTGAATTATTTTAAAGTCACAGTTTTGGAGAGTCAAAACATTTACTATAGTTTTCATATTCATTTTGCCTTGTTAGAAATATCTTTTGTTCTTGAGAGCTGAAGCCTACTAAGCCAGGTAAAAAGGGTATCACTTACTAGTCATTAGAAATTAACATATTAAAGAAAAATTTAGTAATTTAAATATTAACACTTCGAAGGCACCGACCCTCTTTCAGTAAAATGTAAGACATAGTGAAAATGTACTTTTTTTTTTTACAAAAAAATCACACTTTATACAATTCTAAAGAGATCCAATATATAGCAAAGTTGTCGCTGTTCTGATTGCTAGGAGAAAAAAAAATATGGAATTATTTTTATATTTGCCCTCTACACTATACAAAAGTCAGAATATAAAGGCTGGTGGCATACCTCAGTGGACTAAATGCTTGTTTAGGTAAGCACAGTGGCCAGGGTTCAGTCCCTGGCACTGCATGCTGCACTGACCCAGGCATGCTGAGCCAGCAATGAAGTCCAGGCATGGTGGTGCAGTCTTGTAATCCCAGCACTAGAGAGGCAGTACACACACACACACACACACACACACACACACACACACACACACACTTAAAAAAAAAAAACCTTAAAAATATTTCAGAATATAAAGTACATTAGGTAATCATTCTTTTCAACTTCTCCTAAAATCTTCTGTGTCTCAAAATCCTTTTGCGTAACCCATAAAGTGCCTGGGGTATCTACAGCCACAGCATGTGTAAGTGTTTAAAGAGTGGGTTTTAGAGCCGCAGAGACCTGACACGGCTCCTTCCTCTTTACACAGTTATTCTGTAATCCTGTGCAGCCTTTTAATTGTCAAAGTCCCCATCGCTAACATCACAATATTATTATCTATTTTATCAAGTTGTTTTTAAGAATCTAGTGAAATATATATAGTTGAGTTATAAATGGTATATAGGTCTCTATTATTAATATGAAGTTAAAATACGCTGGGTATTTGAAAACATTCAGGTTCTTTTTATCATTGAAAATATACTAAGACATATATTTAGACTAAACCATAGTGTCAAATATGACATTTGTTGTGAATTATAATTGCAGTAAGGACAGTAATTTTTTCACTATAGAAGTCTTTAGTTTACTATCAAAATTCCTGTGCTCATACTTCTCCATATGTTTAACAAACGCAGAACTCAGTAGGTTGTGTGCTCTATAAAATAAAACAAAATGAACAATACATTTGATATTAGTTATACAATTAATACAAAAAAGTAGAAAAATGCTTATTTTCGTAGAAATTCTTTGCTTGTTGATTTAAGATTTATGAGGATAACTAAACTTTTAAGTCACCTCCAAATTGATTCACTTTAATTTTTTTTAAAAAAAGAGAATGCAAAAATTAATAAAAAAAATAAAATTAGAAAAAATTCGGAGTTTCACTACACAAAACTATAGCAATATAACAACAGTTGTTACATTGTTCATTGTTGTCTTCAAATCAAAATTGGTACACTTTTAAATCACCTCCAAATCGGTACAGTTATTCTTATGTAGTATAATAGAACTAGTCTTACTTTGTTTCATTTATTCCTTTGGGAAAGTCCAGTGGTTCAATAATGAGCGAGTAAATGAATGAATTCATTTATTCATTCAACACTAATCCTTGAGTGGATACAGAGATGTATAACACAGACAGCTTGTTTCCAACTAGGAATATCCATGGAACGGCCATGTGTGCTGGTATTGTGTGGGAAGCAGCAGGCACAATACTTACAGTGAGAGCGTGTGGGGTACAGGGCTTCTTTGTATATGTCTATAGATTTTCAAAATAGATGTACAGAAAATTGATCTATACTGATCTGTCTCACTGTATGATTTTAATGCTGTTCATACAGAGATTTGAGGTTAACAGAATTGCCAGGAGTTACCCATAGCTGGGTGATGGGTGATAGGAAACAGGAAGAAGACAGGACATGCTGATTTCTTTCCTCGTTTATTTAAGAGCAGGTCTCGTCCACACACGGCGTAAGGCACTTTTACTAACTTCTCTTTTAAACAGCCCCACCCCTGAAATCCGAGCGAAACGCTGTTTTCCCTTTTCATAGACTATATTCCTAAGTAAAAAATCTTACATAATAATCTAGTCTTTATCTTTCTTCTAGGAAACTCACTTTATTTTTTCTGATTTCATTTTTAGTCAGTACATATTTTTATTATTACATATTTTCAGTACACTCTGATGGACTTCTTGTGGTGAGTTGATATATGTATGTAAGGCGTCCTTTCCTTGCCTTTTCTTGGTACTTTTCCCTTGCATATTATCTGCTTTTTATTCTGTTCTTTACATATATTTTGGTTTCTCATATGAGAGAAACCATGCCATAGCTGAGCTGGTATGTCTGATTTATTCCACTTAACAGGGTGCCTTGCTTTCTGTACAAGTGACTGATATTTATCTTCTATCTTAAGACATCAAATTACTTACTTTTTGTTTATGTCTGTTGTTTATTTTAGGCCTCTTTGTTCAAACTTGACAAGGTTTGCAAGGGTGAGAATCTTTTGTTATTCCATCACAACTAAAAAACTCAAGTTCTTTGAGTCACTATTTTGAGTCATAATTCTGATTTTGCTTTGTTTTAAGTCCTTTCTATCCAGTTTCCCCAAGACCCTTTCTGCCAGCTTTCCCTTTACCACATGGAAGCCACATACAGGCACGTGGAGAAATCCTACAGAGAACAACATTTTTCAATGTTACCCAACTTGAACCTTCTTAAAGTTAACTCATCCTAAGTGGTATGGGCAATTGCACGGAAGGAAAAACCATGCTGTTTGGAAGATTCTAAATTTATTGTTAGGAATATTAGTTTGTTGCAATTCTTAATAGCTACAGAAAAAATGACAACACCTTAGTAAATTGTTGTAATTCTATACTTCAATGTTCGTCTTCACCAGCACCTGACTTTCCAAGGATTTTCTATTTAGACCTTGAAATGTGTAAAGACAAGGACGCTATGATAGAATTCAAGAAAATAAGTCAGGAGAACTTTTTAACTATGTCTGCTTTTTATTAGTAGAGCTTCTTGTTAGTAGTTTTAGAAACATTGTGCTTTTCCCATCTAGAAACCTTTAAGTCTTCTAAAATGAAGTGCATGTACAAGCAGCTAGGTATCTTATAAACTTTGCTTATGGACCACTACTAAGTAGGCTACCAACAATAGCGTTAATGCACTTTACAAGTGGCTTTGGAAAACACCAACTTTATAATTACCTTCACTGGTTTACATGGAAGAAAACATAATCTCTCTCAGAGGGGTCAGCACTGTAGAGACTGAGATTGTTCAGAAGTCCACTTTGGTGGGTGCCTAATAATTTGGCCTGAGTTTTAATTCTCCCCATGGACACATACCACAAAAATGATCTCTATGAAAGAAGCAGGGTGAATTCTGCAGTTTCATTTAAAACTAAACAAAAGTAAAAAAAAAAAAGCCTTTATTTTACTTTGATCCAGAAAGTCTGTGTATACAAGCATGTGCACATTGTTGGATATGCTCGTTAAACTGTAGTTTCTGATAAACAAAGAAATGACATATTTTAAACCATTTGGATAGTGATTATTTAAGATGATTCTAAAAATACTTGAAGAACTGAACAGAATTTTTGGAAATAATCTACTTGAAAAGGTAATAATGACGGGCACACGCGCACACACACATAAACACACAAAGTAACATCTCAGTCAGAATTTGTAGAATCGCTGTTTTCTTAGATTAAAAGTGCACTTCATTGAAATTGAAAACCAAAAGATGAACATAAATCTTCGGAAATGCATTACTCTAGTGAGTCTATTAAGAGAGATAGCTCAGTGGCAAATGCAAGGTCCCGAGTTTGATCCCCAGTACCACACACACACAGAGAATAAAGAATAAACTGGTGATATCTAAAATGGGATTGAGCATTCCTGTGGAAATTATATACACCAGTCTTCCTTTTTATGTATTTAGTACAACATCTCACTATGTAGGTCAGACTCATAGTGATTCTCCTGGTTTCAGCCTCCCAAGCACACCACCACACCCAGTCTCGGTCACTGTCTCAGCGTGCCCCAGGGGCAGGGCCAGCACGGCACACCAGGATCAAACCCCAGGGCGCTGTGCTCTGCCTAAGCAGGCACTTTAGTTTGCTGAGCTATTTGATCATCCCACAGCAGGCTTCTTTACTATTGGATACTTACACCGTAACAAGCAGGCCAGTAATACACACACATACTTTCTTATACACACTGAGTTCTTAAGTCAAAATACTTCTGAATTCTGGATGCAACTTGTGAATTTGTCCTGTATGGCAGAATTTCATGTATTTCCCTTATACAGAATTAACCCTAATAATTAGAGTGATGCGGTTGCTTCTATAGTATTAATTTTAAAAGAGGCTTAAAAGGTGTGGTCACTAAAAATTCTCTTCTGACTCAAATCTTTCGTAGCATCTGTTACAATTTTGCCATTAATCCACCTTTCTATTGACAAATGATTACTGCTGTCAGATTTCTGATAAAATTTATATTGATAAGGTATCAAAAGAACTGATGAGTATATCTGATTCATGTTAATAACTACATTATAATATTTATGTCAATTTACCAACATAATGACTTTAGCTTAGCAAATCAGAATCTAAAGGACTGAAGAAAGGAAAGGAAAATTATAATATGGGGGAACTTTGAAGGGAAAGAAGTTTGGATATCATGAAATAAGAAAACAAGCTAGAAGATAGTTTAGCTGATTTATTAGGAGATTGGAAAAAGAGATAAGCGTGATTTAAAAAACCAATATTCATCTGTAAAAGGACATATGAAGGGCAAGGTGGAGGAAATAAAACTGCTCTTACAAGGGTTTGTCTACTGTTAGCTTGAAATTTTGAGTAAGAAACATGGTACAACTGCTATGGTCATCTCACATCTGTAGTCTTTTATTTTTCGGCCATTATACTCAGACACAACTTCATTTAAAAGAAAACAAACTATGACTTATAATAAAGATCCTTACTGAGTATCCTGAAATGTTAGAGCTATATTCATGAAAAGATTTCTAAATAGTTAATAAAATTAAATGAGAAAATAGCTCAAATCTATGGTCCTTCTACTCACTAGATTAATCTAAGCTCTTCCCTTCCTCTGTAAAGCATACTAACCCAAGGCCAGAGAGAGTTCTCTAGAACTAGCAGGCTTCCTTCCAGGATGTTCTATAGCTCTGCTCCCACCAGGCAGAGTTGGATCTTTTCTTGCCAAGTACCAGTTGGGTTTTTGTTCTCAAACTAGTTTCTGCCAGTTGTTATTGTAATTATGCAATTGCATTAAAAGTCCACAAACTGATGCAATAAAATAAAAATTGTTGCTTCTAGGAAAACTAAATCAAATAGTTTAGAAAGACTCCCTATAAACAATATCATTAAAACATTGGTAAATTAGATGTGTGCGAAAAATTGCAAAAATTAAAGAAACCAAAACCAAAACCTACAAATACTTTCATGTTATTTAGCATAATATTTTCTCTTCCTTTTTAAAGGAGCCAATGCTAGGAATCTCAAATGACACATTAAGAATATGAAGTCTATGTCAAAGACAAAATCAAACTTTGTGTATAAAGGATGCAGTGACAACTAGACAATTTGTCAATGACAATGAATTCTAATTAGAAATCAAATAGCCACTCACTTTTGTTTTGATTTTGGTGCAAACCATTTGCATTGCTTGTTAATTTACATGTAACAACTTTTGTGAAACTGAATTCCAAGCACGTGATATAAAACTCGGATTACTTCAGCATTTAGTGAGGTTCTCAACTATATCTAATATTCTAATGCTAGGGCATTAGAATAACTGGGTCTATAAAATAATAGACTAATTTCTTTTACCAGTTTCTAAAATTAAGCTCAGTCTGTACGATTTGGTATCTCTTGAATTGAAAGGGTAGAATGGGCTTCGTTCTGGAGAGATGCTGCTGTATGAGTTTAAATGTTTCATGGGAGCATTGTGTACAGTGGTGTTCCTCATTTTAGCCTGAGAACAAATAATGTTCCCTATCCCATGATGCCAGTGAAAAAATAAGGACAGTGTAATTATTTTGAAATCCTTAAAAGTATTCCATACCATTTTTTAAAAAACTATTGTTAAATATTTCCTTTTATTGCTATGAATTGGAATTGCCTACTGGAAAAACTAAGGTGATGGACACATTTTTAATATTTTGTTAATGGGCATAATAAATATTTGGGACCAGAGTCTTGGTCCCTAATCTTTTCAGTAATCCATGTACACAGTGCATACTGTTAGGTGCTTTGTGTGGAGCTGAAACACGTATGTGACACATCTTCCTTTCACATCCCTTTCCCCTGCTGCCCTTCTCTATACCTCCATCTTTCAGTCTGCTTCTCATTTTAAAGCAATCTATCTTCCCACTTCCTATGATGTATCTTTTGTTTTGTCCTTATAATATTGGGCTTCTGCATCCCCATGTGTAGTAATTTTGTAGACTTTATAGAAGAGGAAACTGGGGCAGAGTGGGGTTGACACAACCTCTGAAATTGTCATTCTGGATTAAAAGTGCTAATTGGCATTTTCCTTTCTTAGTCTTTCTCCTCAAACATAAAAGGAATCTAAGAACTCAACTCCCCTTGAAGGTCTGTGGACCTACAATTTAAGCTGGATATTTGGGATTTTCTTTTCTAGCCTGAAACATGTTCATTCTCATCTGAAGAAGAATGTGGAATGTAATGCTTGTGTTCTGGGCCAGTGAGATAGCTCAGTGGTCTAAAGCATCTGCGTAGGCAAGCTTAGGCAACCACAGGGTCCACTGTTTGATTCCTGGCACCACATGCTGCGCCAGCCCCTCTGGCTGAGCTCGCTATGACATAAATAAATAAAGTTTCTTATAAAAAATAATTCTTGTCTTCTGTAGGGAAAACAGAGCTTGTTTCCTATGATTTCTTTATATTATCAACCCAGACATATAGTCATGTGATAAGTAGGAATAAATATTACTTTATCCTTCCCAATGCCTTTAGTTTATAGTTAATTTCTATGTTTAATTCATGTGTAAATACTTGTAGGTATTCTTTTTCATATGATCACACTCAGAAAACATCCTTTAATATTACATTGAGCAATTTTAAGTCTCATGTTGATTCAGTTAAAAAAAAAACAAAAACGAAAAACAAAAACTATGATTGCTTTAAAAATAACAAAACAAATTCAGAGAGGTGGCTAAATTTATTGTAAGTCTCAGCAGAACCGAGCACCTGGGGCCAGAAATCAAGCATCCATGTGACTTCATTCAAAGGTTAATAAACCCATTTATGAAGCCAACATTCACAAAAGAATCTTAATGAGGATATTATGCACATTCCAACTCTAGCTACATAGTAACAGATAGAGCTCTAGTCAGCTTCCTACCATAAACATGTGGCACACTGCTGAAATGCCTGTTAGAAGAATTCCTTCTTTTTCACTTGTACATGCTACCTTTGTAAGTACTATTCTGTAAAACGAAGTAGAACATGCTATTTGTTGTGCTGTACAACTGCTACTTATCAGCTATTTCCCATAAGTATACTTTTCCCCTTGGCCATCTGTCCTCCGTAAGGTTGCCTGAAGAAAAGACTTCTGAAAGGAGCCTAATAGCCAGGCCCTTCTCTTATTCATCTGAGTCTAGGAAGAGGGAAGGGGGATGCTATGGCTGGGTATGATTTGAATGTGTGTCCTGAGGTTTGGTGTATTGAAAGCTTAGTCTCACTGTGGTGATATTGGCTGGCACTGGAAACACTGAAGAGTGAGTCTTAGTGAAAAGTGATTAGGTCACTGGCGTCATTGTTTTCAGAAGGGATTAAAGTTGTTCAGAACTCTCCTGAGATCCCAGTTAGTTCTCCAAAGGTGTGTTATTGAAGAACAAGACTAGCCAGCCCTGCTTGCTGGCTTTCTGTCACATCATGTTACTGCTCTTACAGATCCTCCTACCATGATGGTATTCTTGAAGAGACCCTTCTCTTGGATCCCTAGCAGCTGGGGGAAATCTTCAAATTTCAGCCTCCTAATCTGTAAACTTCTTTTCTTCACACATTGTCCAGCCTCAGGTATTTTGTTGTAGCAATAGAAACAGATTTTCCTCAGTGATTTTGGCTGGTAGACAAGAGCAATGACATAGGGTAGTTTTTGTTTGAACATATTGAGTTATCAAAATGACTTAAGGGGCAGCCAGATAGCTCAATGGACTAAATCACCTGCTTAGGCAGAGCATAGCACCCCAGGGTTTGATCTTCGGTGTGCCACGCCATCACTGACACCTGGGGCATGCTGAGATGGTGATAGAGACTGGCTGTGGTGGTGCACATCTGTAATTCTAGTGTTTGGGAGGCTGAAAACAGGAGCATCACTAGGAGTCTAATCTTAATAGTGAGACCCTGTAGACCCTGTCCTAAATGTATTAGTCAGAGAAAAAAATGCAGAAAAAATTTACAAATTGAATCAGTTTAATATTTTAATTTATTGTGACAGCATAGCCTTTTATCATGAGATTATACTTATTTTATGGAATTAAAACATTTTGAAAGGACAATAATGATAACCAAAGTGTTTTCAAATTAAATAAATAAAAACGAATATTTTAAATACAAATAAAAGACTGACTTATGAAATCCAAATGCTTCACTTTGCCCATACTAGTGCTGTCAAAGGTTGCATTCCTCTGCTCTAAAACTTCATTATACAAAACAAGTTTGACTAAAGTTGTGTCAGTGGATATTCAAAATTCTTAAAATTCAGTTTTTAAAAATGCACTTAAAAAAATAGAACTATTTGCCTTTTAATACCATTTAAAAGTTCCGGAAAGGATCGTGCAGATAGCTGCAGGGCCATTTGGTCTTTTTTTTTTTTTTTTTTTTTTTTTTTTTTTTTTTTTTTTTTTGTCTTTTTGAGACAGGGTCTCGCTATGCAGTTGAGGCTGGCCTTGAGCTCACTTTCATAGCCCAGGCTGGTCTCGAACTCGCACCGATCCTCGTGCCTCAGCCTCCCGAGTGCTGGGATTACAGGCGTGCGCCACCACGCCCGGCTTTTTTTTTTTTTGGTCTTTAAATATTGTTTCTCTCCATGCAGCTGTGAAGAACATCATGGGATCGCGACCTCGCTGGGGGAGGGGGCAACTAAGGTGAGCATTAGAAACAGTTGTGTAGGAGCCCTCAGGGAAACAGGCCAGAAGGTGAGGCGCACAATCCATGCACTTCTACATATGCTAGGTGGGCGGGAAAAGTCTCGAAAAAGAGTGTGACAGTTAACTTGGATTGTCACCTTGATTGGCTTGAGAGCCGAATAGAGGCCTTGTAAAGTTCTGGAGGTGTCTGTGTGGTCATAGAGGCAGGACTTAGGGTGCTGTTCCTGACCCCTGGAGACTTTCTTTCTGGTTTCTTCCTCTGTGCTCTGCCTCCCAACCAAGGGGAAAAGAGCACCTTTGCTCTACCACACACTTCCACCCTGACGCTCCGCTCTGGAGTCTACCAAGCACAATCTAAACCCGCTGACACCGTGAGCCACATCAGAAATCTCTTCTCTGATAGTCTGTGGACTGGGTATTTTATACAACAATGAGAAAATCACTGATGTGGGGAAGAACAGTGGGAAAAAAGCTATAGCTTTAAAAAGATACCCGTTGTGTGTCTCCATTACTGCCTTGTTGCTGACACAAAATAGTCAATGCCTGAAGTTAAAGGAGGAAAGGTTTATTTGGCCTGCAGTTTGCAGAGGTTTCAGTCCATAGGTGGCTGCCTCCGAGGCAGGGTGGTGTGAGAGAGGGGGTCACAGAGGACAAGCAGCCAGAAGGCCGCAAAGCGGTGACACAGCAGGACAGGCAGCTGCAAAAGCAGCAGGAAGCAGAAGTCGCTCCCTCGTATCCTTTCTGGGCTGCCTGCTTTTTGGATGGTGCCACCCACACCCAGCGTGGGCCTTCCCAGAACTAAGTTTATCCACACCCAGAACTAAGTTGAACCAATCCATGAGCCAATTTAATAATCCCAAACCTTTAATCCCAACACTGCCCAGTCTAATTCCAGCACCACACACCATGGAACCAGCCATGTCCCAAGAGCCCACCTATGAGCAACTGCATGAGGCTTTGAGGGGACACCCAGCCATAAGTCACAGCACCTCCTTTGAACAACCACTTAGTAAGCAAAGGTCACGGAAATGCAAGGGGTGAAAGATCTGAACTGTGGCATGGTTTACATGGCGAGGTGAAAATCTTGAGAGACTTAGATGGTAAGCACCAGGATCCAGAAAGGTGGGTGTCCAAAGTGTGACCTTGTACTTTCCAGCCGGGCACTATGTGCCTAAGCTATGTCCCCAGCCCCCTGGAGTTGTAGATGCAGAGACGCTAGGGTTGGTGTCAGGGACAGATGGAGGCGCTTGTGGCCTTAGGGACAGACGGCAGCCCTCACTTCTGCTCCATCACTTGCTTATCACTGTGTGAGGCCTCTGGGTCAGGGCTGAAGCCCTGGAGCACTCCAGTGTACTCCAGCTCTATCTCACGGAGGGAAGGGGGCTCATTCTAGGCCTGCTGCATGTGCTTTAACCGTTTTACTTATAATTTATCATAAGATATTCATTTAGTGTTCATAATTTTGAGCTTTATGATTTTATTATTTAGGCAGTTAAGAGACTTTTCAAGAAAGCACAGTCGTACTGGGGGTGGGGCCATCACCCGGCATAGTCTTAGCTTCTGTTGGGTCTGAGAAGGGTCTGCTCCTGTTCCCCTTATTACTGGAAGATGATTTCCAAAGAATAAGGAACCCAGACCTTTCTCCTCTGTTTCTCTGGAGCCCACTTGGGCCCCTTCTTACTGTTTCTTCCCTGGTTGGCACCTCCAGAGCAAGTCCTTGGGTCGAGCGCACCTTTTGTTTAGAGTCTGCCCACCCGCACAAGGAGCAGCAGTACCACAGGCTCTGCGCGAGTGTTGCAAAGCTGCAGTGGAGCTTTCCACTGCTGCTTCGGTTTTCAAAGTGTGGTGAGAAAATGAGGTAAGCTTTCATTTTCCATTGTGCAGTTTTTAACAGTGTGACGCCAGTGGGCTGTGCGCTAATTTTCTTTCAGTTGCGAATCCAGTTGTTCATTCTTCCTTGGAGGACTCAGGAGACGGGATGCCACTTTTTCTCATCAACTTTGAAAGAACAGTTCGGAGAGTCCAAGGTGTGGACCACAGCCTTCCCTTCTGTGCCAGGACAGGTAGCATGGGGCGGGGCCTCCCAGGCCAAGGGGCGGTCCCTGAGAGGCAGACACGGTTCTTGCATTCTTTTCTTTCCATCTAAGGTGGTGGCTGCAGTATCAGAATGGGATGGTGACATCACACCCATTCAAATGGTTCACAGACTGAAAAACAGACACACTTAAGCTCCGGGGATGGTGTCTTCCCCAAAGTAGGAATTGTCCTTCCCAGTATTCCCCAGAGTTCACATTCCCTTCCTCAGAACCCTTTCTTGTTACCCACGCTGCTGTTTTCATAGCACTGTTTCTCAGAACTGCCTCCTCTTAACTGACACTGGATTAACCGAACTTCTCCATTCGTTTCCTAAAATAGATGGACTGATGCCAAAGATGGCTGAATGCTTAAGGTTAGTGGTTTCCCCTTTCATAGGTAAATTTACTCATCTTTGAGGCCAGCAGTTGAATTATGTGCTTATCAACAGTTTTCCAGTTAGTTCCCCAAATTGCAAATTGTGTCAGTTCCCAAACCTTTTTTTTTCTGTCATTTGCAGGTTTTTGTTTTTGTTTTTTGGTTTTCTTTTGGCAGTGGTGGTGGGGGGAGTTGGTGGGTGGATTGCCTGGCTTTGCAGTGGTGGAGGTTGTATCCCAGGCCTGACCCATGCAAGAAGAGAACTCTAGTGCTGAGCTGCACCCTGAGCCCTTTTAAAGAATATTTTCAAACAGTCTCACTAAGCTACCTAGACTAGCCTTGAACTTGGGATCTGCCTGCCTCAGCCTTGCAATTAGCTGAGACTACTGACATGTGCCACTGTGCCTGGCTGCTGCAGTTGCTATTTTAGTGACATTATTTAGATATAAGATAAGCTTGAGTCGAAAATAGAAAATCAAAATAGAATGTTTTAGAAACTTTCTATGAAAGGGAAGTTATAAAACCACTGTTAAGTAAGCTGGAAAGATAGAAGCTAGGAGGATACAAATTACAAATAAACCTCCAAAACCTTTGCTATCTGCTGAAGTGTCATTTAAGACAAGCAGCCTAAGCTTCTTTTAGCTTTTCTCACATTCTTGTCCCACGTGAAGGAAACTGAGCTTGGAGACTGTATGCAAAGTATCGTGTGAATGGCTTCTCATCGGTGGGCCCGCACACAAAGAAAGTACTTGGCTATATAGTAAGGACGTCAAACCACTGGTGCATATGCTGCAGATAACTGTGCATAGATAACGTTAAGTATTTTGACTTCAAATACATGAATGTGGTTTTCCACTAAGATGCTAAACAATGGTGCTAGCCCCATGGCAGATGAGCCCTCTACTTCATTCCGACACTTTTAAGTTTTTCAAATTTTAGGCACTTGTTCTGACTTACTTGAAAACAAACTTTTCTGGCAAAGGTCCCTGACACATAGTAGCTGGTCAAGAAATAGGTGTGAACCGATGCGATAACTGGGGTCTTGACTCATAGTGAAGTTTTTCCTCCAGGCTGGTTTTAGGCTGGAGGGTTCGCTCTTGGTGGATGTTACACAGCGA
This sequence comes from Myocastor coypus, assembly GCA_004027025.1. Classification (NCBI taxonomy): domain Eukaryota; kingdom Metazoa; phylum Chordata; class Mammalia; order Rodentia; family Myocastoridae; genus Myocastor; species Myocastor coypus. The sequence goes on along the minus strand of PVJA010005846.1, from coordinate 24,111 downwards.
GAGGGAAAACATGCTTATTTTAAGGACAAAATACAACGGAGGAAACCGGCTTTTTCAAACTTTCTCCACCACCGTTCTGAAATGTCCTCAGTGTATGTTTCAGCTCTCTACTTCCTCCTGTCGTTTTGGTTGAGCTGCTGTCCAGATTCGCTGGCACAGACTTTCTAAATCTCTCGTCGGCACTGTAGCCCAACTCTAGCAAATTCAGCCTTCATTTGTGGTGTGACAGAATTAATCTCATTTTTTTTCTCACCTCTGGACTGTAACAACGCTCTTTGTTTTTCATTCTTGTTGGTTGGGAGAACACACAAAATTAATCAATAAGCTCTTTTGAGACCCTTCAGAACATGGCCATCAATTTCTAACTAGTTATATGACTAAATTTAATTTGTTCAGTTTTTAATTTTATTTGTTATGATAGATGGTACATATGATAAATTTTAAAGTACCAGGAAAAGAAAAAAAAGACAAAAACCTGGGCTCTGTGCACACTGAGCAGCTGCAAGAACAAAGCGTCGCCCACAGCTTGAAGCCACCAGAGTGCACAGCTTCCTCCTCACACCCTCTCACTCATCCCTAGAAGTCTTCACCTGAATTCAGTGCTAATTATTGCTTTTCTTTTCTTTATACTTTTGCTACTTTTGGATGCATTCCTAAGCATGTACAGTGAAGTTTGCCTGTTTTGAAAACCAAAATCAGTGGAATCATGTCGTGCCTTTCTGCTACCTTTTAACATGATGTTGAGTGTTTCCTTATATCCTTTCTTGATTCATGCCCATGAGCGAGCTTCACTGGTTTTCCATCCTTTGAGCTGTTCCGGTGTCTGAGCATGCTGCCAACCTCTGATCCACAGGCATGGCACTTTTGAATCCTGCCCTTTTTCACAGCTGCTGGGAGCAACATTGGCACGTATTACTTGGGTACACAGGCTGCGCAGTGCCCAGGTGGCTGGGTCTCTCCAGCAGTACTATACATGTGGGTGGTACAGGCACACTAAACTTCACCAAAGTCAAATTATTTTTCCATGTTTATTTTAGCAGTTTATTGTCCCACAACTGTGTGTGAATGTTTAAACTCAACTTTTCGCAATATCACAGCTATGTGTAGACTTACTTGTATCCAGAATTGCTGCTCAATAAATGAAGCTAGATGAAGCAAATACCTTGATGTTCATCTCCATTACATCCCCCATGGGAAAAAGAGACCATATGATTATGCTTATGCTAATTGAAAATGTTAGTCAATGAGGAAATATTAAGTTATAGATCACAAAAGGAACGGATACCGTTTTCTTCTTCTTTTTTTTTTTTCCCACCATTTTCTTCTTAATGAAGACTTTGAGCTTAATTACTTGGTGTGAATATAGTCCTAGAATAGGTATTGCACATCCTAAAAACATTTTATCCTCATTTTGTATAACTACATCAGAATAAAGCTGAGAGTTAACTACAGATTGTTAAAGTCATTTAAATCTATTATTTTCTTTAATATTATAAAACAAGCATTTGATGTGATAGAACATTTTCAAATTTAAAAGCTTCCTGAAATAAAATTTCTTTTGTTTTATTGCTTTTGAAGTTTTGAGCTTTAAATAAGAAACGAAAATATTAGAGTCTTACATTTGAAACAATGAACCACTTTTACTTAGCATTCTGTATACTCTGTGAGTTGCTTTGTTATTCTGTGCATTAGGAAATGGACATGTGAGGACTGGGTATAGAGCTCACTAGCACAAGCACCTGCCTGGCAAGTTCAAGGTCCTGAATTTGATCTCTGGTACCAAAAGCAAAATAAAACAACACGTGAGTTTTATATTTTAAACAACAACAACAACGTTTATTTTTCCATTATTCCAAATTATGTTAGTGAAATATTTTTAAAGTTAATAAAATAGTTTAACAGTGTTTAGAACACTGTGATTTGTCATATGCAAAATAGTATTATTTAGGAGTCTCACTTGAATTGTCCTATCAAATGTTTTGAGTGTCAATTTTCCAACATAGTATAGGTGATGTATCATTTTGATTCTAACTTTTCAACCAACAAGGAATGTGGTTCTATGACTTATAGAACCTTCAAGAAAATAATGAAAATATTTCATAGGATGAAGTTAAAATCCAGAAAATATATCCTGTTATATTTAACTTGCTCATTTATATCATATACATTTACATGATTCTATTTCTACACATAGAATAACCCTTTAAAATTATTTTGCAAAAAACTAATATAAAAACAATTATTTTAGCTATGAAAAATTGTTTAATCAATTCAACCTTTACTCTAAAATGTTTTAAATAAATTTAAAGTTCAAGTTACATTTATTATTGTGTAGCACAATTTTGCATAAAATGATGCTAGTTATCAATGAAAATTTAGTATTTATTTAAAAAAAAACCTGAGGAAAGAAATGTTATTTAAATGATTCAGTTATAATCTTTTAAAAATGCTTTTAATGGTTCAAACATATGACTACGTTTGACAAGTTTTTTAAAATTTACTGTTTCTTAGGACCTAGCTTACACTGTGATAATGAAACAAGACATATGATCCTATTTGACAATTGTTCTTTAAAAAGGAAACAATTTACTTGTGCAGTCTGTTCTTTAGCAGTAGTATCCAAAGCTTGACTGTTTTCAGTAACTGAGTAGCTGCTAATTACTGGTTTTAACAGTGAAAAAAGACTGAGTATGCTGTGCATATAAACTCATCTTAAGGCCTTTTCTTTCAATAGGAATGTACAAGAAAAGGTTGTAAAACATTGTAGAATTTGGAAAATTTTATTATCCAAAATAATCTATTACTATTCATACTTGAATCTTTGTGTGCTTTTATATGAATCTCTTGCTAATAACTCCCAAAATATACTTTAAATAATTATTTTAAACATATGGATTTTAAAATAATTAATAGTAGACACATACAAATGAGAATGAGAACCAGACTGGCTACCACAAAAGCCTATATGGATTATCTTAAAAATTTATTACATTTCTGTGCAGGAGAATCAAAAACTTAAGTTTTTTCATATTAAAAATGTCTAAAATTCCTGAGTAATATTTAGGAAAACAATTAATAATTGAGAAATTTGTTTGCTTGAGCTAATCAGGGCTGATTTATTCAGAATTCATAATTATTCTGAAGTCCAGAGGAAGTAAATGATTTTAAAACTTATTAGTTCCAAAATGTAGTTTACATTAGAAATAGAACATGATACAAATACTCCTGCTGGAGTATTCTGGAGGCCTTAGAGAAAATTTATACAATACAAGTATGTGACTATTCACTATTGAATATGTGTTGTCATTTTGTGTCAATTGCAAATGTTTTATCTAAAAATAGAAAAAAATCTACCTCAAATATTTAGTTATTTAATATAAGAAATATTCTATTCCTTATTTAAATATGACAGAAACTTGCAGTGGTTAAAAAAAATATTTTACAAAATTGGTTACAAAAAAGAGATGTTACCTAACAATAAAGAGTATGTTAGCCCTTCATTTAATTGTAAATGTGTTGATCTCCAGGTAGGAATGAAGTAGAATCCTGCACCTCAGGGTGAGCTGGGACACACCTGCAGAACAGGAGGGGTGACTCAGCGCTCTCTTCTACAAGACCTGATGTGTCCTTACATTACTCAGGTTGACTTTTTATTTTTAAATCACTTTTGTTTTCATGTGTGCAGGAGGAGTGTTTCCTTCTGCTCGGTCATACGTACTTTTATTCTATTAAGTACTTATAAAAATATATATTTAAAATTCTTTGATAGGCTCACACATGACGCCATTCACTACGAGACCCCATGGCTCTTGTGGTCTGCCTTTTCTTCCTATTTCCAACTTCCATTTGCAGCTTTCCAGAGAAACCCAAGAAAATGTCTTCAAGGGTTAAATACAGAAGATGCTTTTTTTCTTTTAAGCTGCACATTTGAAAAAGTTCCTTCAAGAAAACCCCATACCAATTGCTTCCTTTATTTAAATTTTCAGATAATTTTAAAAGCTATTTTTCCCCCCCAGTAACTTAGACAACTTAAGTTTGGTCATGGTAGACGCTGCTATTATAGATGGCTTCAAGTAGGAGATTTATGATTCATGCAGATTTGAGAAAAAAATCATTAAATGGGGAGCAAAGGAAGCCACTGAAAGCTGTACTCTGTTTCTCTTCATCATAATCGTGATCATTCAGATAAAGCAAGACTCTAAGCCATTATAAATTTGCGGTCAGTTTCTGCTGTGTTCTATTCAATGATCAGAGATTAATTTTTGTAAGCGGGCTCAGCTTCTTTCTAAAAAATCTGGCACAGCGCTTTCCAGTAGCACTGTTCAGTTTCTCGGGTGCGCCCTTCTCCTGCCTACCCTCTGGTGGTGGCCCTTAGTAATAATGGAAGGGACACAAGGGTAAGCCAGGGAAGAAAAGCAAAGGACACCCAGAGCGGGAGACAGTGTCTGGATGGTTAAAGTTTAATTGTACAATAATTAGCAGAGAAAGAATTTTTAAAGCTTCAGCCCCACCCTGGTTGGTGATAGTGTGTGTTTAGAAAAGAACTAAAGTAATTTAGAAAATAGAAGAAGAAATCTGTTACTCAAAGGAAATAAAACATGCCTTTTGATTATCTGGAAATTTTAGGCATAATCCTATTTTGGGTTTTTATTTTGGCTTTAATTCACTTATGTTCTGCCGTGGGCAAGATTTCCATACTTAGAGAAATGTGGGGTTGGCAGAAATGGAGCTAAATAAGTTTTAAAAATGGTATGGGTCAAGCCTGAGACTAATTATATGATATTGAAAATTATTTAAACAAGGGAAGAGTTCACAGAGCCAGGGAAACTACAAGGTACATTAATACATAGCGGATCTACCATTTGTGTATCATCAAATTTTATGTTTGCATGCTTCACTGATTTCTCTCTAGGATCGATGCCTGTTAAAATTTGTCTTCCTTCTTCCTGTTTGTCTGCCTGCCTGCCTGCCTGCCTGCCTGCCTCCCTCCCTCCCTCCCTCCTTTCCTCCCTTCCTCCCTTCCTTCCTTGCCTTTTTGAGACAGGGTTTCCCTATGCAGTTCTGGTTGACCCAGAGCTCAGCTCGCAGCCCAGGCTGGTCTCCGACCCCAATGAGCCTCCTGTCTCAGCCTCCCAAGTGCTGGGGTTACAGGTGTGTGCCACCACGTATGGCTAAAATTTGTTTTTCAACTTGAAAAGTTTAAATTAAAAATTTTGAGACTTAAAAAAATGTTTTCTAATTCTGAAAAAAGAATTTGTCAGGTGTTAATGTTGTAAGATTTTAAAATGCTCACAGGTTGACCTTAAAACTTTCTGTAATTGCTGCTGTTGTGGTTTGGATTATGGGGCCACCCAGTGGACTCCCTGTTAGGAGGTAGGGAGCGGCAAGGCTCCTCCTGTCTTCCTGTCTTTCTGGTTCCTCTCTGGCCACAGTAATTTAGGAGGGCCCTTCCACCACGCCCTTACTGGCTTTACCCTGACAAATATGGACTGACACTGTGTCTCAATAAACTCCTCCTTTAAGTTATGGGTATAAGACATTGTGTCTCAGTGATATAAAACAGCTACCATGTTTGTGCCCTGGCAATTTGGGGTAGGGTGTGTGTGTGTGTGTGTGTGTGTGTGTGTGTGTGTGTGTGTGTGTATGTGTATGTGTGTGTGTGTGTACGTGCAGAGGAGTGTTGGAAGAAGGTGGAGCTAGGAAAGAAGTAGCCACTGCCTCGGCGTCTCCGAGAAGCTGGCCTCTTACTGTGTGCTTTTCTTCCTGGTGCCAGTGATGGAACTCAGCACCTTGGCCCTGAGTACCTCTCCAGCCCCTTTTTATTTTTAGTTTCAGACTGAATCTTGCTAAATTGCCCAGAGTGGACTTGAACTTACCGTCCTCCTGCCTAAGGCTCACAGAATGCTAGGATTACAGACATGTGCCTGGCTTATCGTACACTTTTTAATTTTTTTTCTTTGTCTTTTTGAGACAGGCTCTCCCTATGCAGTTCAGGCTGGCCTTGAGCTCTCTTTTGTAGTTCAGGCTGGTCTCGAACTTGCACTGATCCTATCTCAGCCTCCTGAGTGCTGGGATTGCAGGCATGCACCGCCACGCCACCCAGCTATTCTTAAATTATTGTCTGACAGAGTCATGTGCAATTTTCAACATGTCTCTAGGTAATGGGGCCCTGTGACAGCTCTAGTCTTTAATTTCACAGCCAATGGCAGATTAGGAACCATAACGATTTTTTTTAGCACAGGGTCTATGAGGTCTACAGGGTCTCACTACATTGATCGGACTGGTAGTGTTCCTCCTGTTTTCAGCCTCCTACAAGTGTGCATGCCACCACGCCCAGTCTCAAAGGCTGTCTCAGCATGCTCCACAGGCAGGGCCAGCACAATATGTGGAGAATCGAACTCTGGGCTCTGCACTCTACCTAAGCAGATGCTTTGGTCTGCTGAGCTATCAGGCCAGTCCTATGATAATGATCTTGATGAATTTCTGTAATGTTCACTAGGCGTGCATAAATCTATGTAAGTCATTAATGTGGCTTGACCATAGTTCTCCTCCTGTAAGAACTGGTGATAATATTAGTAACTAATGGGGATAGTTGTATTAGGATCAAAATGGCACAATGGATAGCATTTTCTGAAATTTCTAAATACAAAGCATACCAAAGGTGTTTTATGCCAATAGCCTGGACCCTGCTTTCCTGTATTTATATATGCTCCACGAACCCAATCCCCTCCCACTCTGTTTTACCCCTTCCACCTTGTATTAGTTATCTACTCCATTAACAGATGTAATACCTGAAAAACACCTGCAGTTTGAATGTGGAAAGGTTTATCTGTCTCAGTTCCCTCTGGGCTCAGTCAGCCCAAGGTTGACTGCCTTCAAGGGAGAAATTTCATCACAGAAAAATGTGGTAAAGAACAGCTGCTTATCTCATAACTGGGCGGCTAGAGAGGAGGGCAGAGAAGGGGTCAGGGAGAAGAGGGGAGGGAGAGGGAAGGGGAGGGGATGTGAGGGGAGAGAAGGGGAGGGGAAAGGAGAGGGGAGAACCAGCCTGGAGAAGCCTGCACTCTATCAGATCAAGCTCTCAGTGATCACTCTCTCTGGGCAGGCCCCACCCCCTGATAAGAGACTGTTGGCAGACGTATTAGATGTGGACCTCAAGATCTATTTTCCCCCTTTTGTCCCCCTCCTCCTATTGGTACATCATCCAATTTCCCAGTGATAGTGTTTTTCTTATGGAATTCAGGGTTTACAATGCTTGTCTTAAAGCAGGCCCTTCAAAGATATTTTTGATTATTTGCTATACATGTTGTCAACTTACTGCCTCTCAGCTCCACATTGCCCCTCCAGTGCCTGTTCTGAGAAACAGGCTGAATGCTGTAGGTATCCTTTCTTTTTGTAAGCATGATGTAAATTTAACCATGGAGAGGACTGGGAGGGACACTGGAGGAGAGACTGTGTGCCTTTTCCTGGTTCCTGTGTGTGGAGTTGTTCCTTGTCTAGCTCCTGCTCAGTGTGTGTGTTTGATTGTGTAAAGGAGAGGGGAGGGGTTGGGAGGTTGGGAGGAGAGAACCAGCCGGGAGAAGACTACACTCTACCAGGTCACGCTGCAGTGATCCTGCAGGGCAGGTACACCCAACCGTGTGTGCTCAGAGTGTGGAGTTCCTGAGACACCTGGAGCCCCTGGGCCAGGCCAGAGGACTGTCTTCCTGTGGTCCTCCAGTGTGTTGAATCTCCAGCCACAGCTCACTTACTTAGGGCCCCCTCATGCCTGCTATAGCCCCTTACACACTTCTCCAGCTACCGCGGACCGCCTTTGGGCTAGCAATGCAGCCAATTCCTCTAGTGAGCTACGTGGGGACTAATATCTGCTGGGATAATTTATTTTTCAATTGACCCAAGAAGGGGCCCTATTCCAAGTGTATCCCCTTCAGGTATCCCCCTCAAGCACTAGGTAACTTTTAGCATTCTTTACATTGTTATAGTTACTTTCTTGTCACAAGTTAATAATTCTTTACTTTAAATTCTGCTGCTTAAGTTGCCCTGTGAATTTTGTCTCCCGATTTGTTGCCAGACTTATACATTGACTGTAGATTGACCCACAAAAATAAATCCGTGATAGTTACAATAGTTCCCGGAGTCATAGTTCATGCTGGTACTATTTTTATTTTAGTATATTCACTAACTTAAAACAAGTCATTATGTTTCTTTGCGTTTATTAATTAGAAAAATTAAATATAGTCAGTGGTCAAAAATGACAGAAATTATAGCAATTTGCACTTTGTTTCAATTTTTTAAAAATTACTATTTGGCTTGCAACCTGATTTAAGATCAACATTTATACAACAGTCACCATTACAAATATTACTATCACAGCTCTTTTGCTGGGAAAAGGACTTAAAATATAAAATTTGATAAAATATTTTCCTATATAGTGTTATATAACTAGGAAGATTTTCTTCTATATGCCAGGTAATAATTATTAATGATTTTTACTGCCTGTGGGTGAAGGTGGCATTGACATTTATTTTACAGAATAAACTTCTTCACTTTGATCAAAGTGGCCAACATAGGATAGATTAGTGTGCAGATAATAGGAAATTAGTATATGTTTTCATATATGAAATGTTATAAGACACATACTTTAATTAATGTGTGGAGAAAGACAAAGTGTCAAAGCTAGTGCCACACAACATGAGATGTAAAGTCCATCCTAAATTCAGATATGGTAAGCGCCTGACTGGGTGGCATTTGTGTTGTGAGCTTTCACAAGGGTACTGTATAAGATTCCCAGGTGAACGGCATATGACTTGTGTTGTTGGATCACAAATGAATCTGACTTAGAAACCTTCTTCTGGAACAGAATTCATCTGTAAGCGGGGATTTACTGTATACATGATATATGCATTGCAGATAAACTAAAAGAGCCTTCAATCATAAGGCCAAGTTTCTCAGATACAGTGGCTTTCAAACTGTTTTAACCAAAACCTACCTTAGTTATTTTTTCTGTGCTGATCACATACACATTTGTATATAATAAAGATAAACCTTTGACAAATAATGTTTAGCTTTATTATGTCTGATGGGCCCTGGTGCTTTGTTTTCTTCATTGAATTCTATTTTATAGACTTTCAGACAGAAAACATTCATTCAGTTGTTCTTGTATAATTTCACCCTTATTTTATTGTGGATAGTTGTATTCATATTATCTGAATACATCATCACCGTATGTTATGTTAGCTCTCTTGTAAACCTCCTTTATTCATAGTTGGGCCAATATATATTTAATGTCATCATTAAGTTTCTTTCTCTTTTTTAACCTATGATGTGTTTTGATTTTGTTTTGTTATCTGAAGTTGTTCTGCAGGAATTTTTATTAATGACTCGTGGGAAAACTCTCCCTGACTTCTTGGATATATGTGTTAATTTTTCTGTCATTTTATATTTTAAATGGCATTACTGAAAGGAAAATATGTGACTACCGTACTTTGCCTTAAGAATTTTAAATATATTATTCTATTTTCTATTGCATAATTTCTTGCTGCATGCAAAAGACCAATACCAATCTAACATTCTTTCTTTTATACACTGCTAGATCTCTTTCCCTTCTTCTGACTGAAAGGTAGAAAGCTTTCCTTTTTTATTCTTTTTTTTTTTTTTTTTTTTTTTTTTTTTTTTTTTTTTTTTTTTTTTTTTTTTTTTTTTTTTTTTTTTTTTTTTTGTCTTTTTGAGACAGGGTCTCGCTATGCAGTTGAGGCTGGCCTTGAGCTCACTTTTGTAGCCCAGGCTGGTCTTGAACTTGCACCAATCCTCCTGCCTCAGCCTCCCTAGTGCTGGGATTACAGGCGTGAGCCACCACGCCCGGCTACTTTTCCTTTTTTTTTTTCCTTTTTTATTCTTTTAAGCCCAACATATTCACTTGGGTGTCTAGGGTAGTTCACTCTGGGTTAATTTTCCTAGGGAAGTGAGGTAAGCTTTCATTATTACTTTTAAAGTGTCTTTTATTTTAGGAAAGTTTTGTTGTGTTAATCAAATAATACTCAAGTTGTTCAGAATAGCTTTGCACTATAGTTTTTATTTGTTTGATTCAGTTAATGTATCATTGTATGTCTTTTGGGTCTACAGTGTTTATCTCATTACTTTTTGCCCAAAATTTGTTGATTTATTTCTTTTTATCTTTTAGAAACGTTCTCCTTATATTTCATTTTTCTTGGGGAATTATCTATCATGCTGTTTGTTGTGTTTGATATTCTATCTAATTTAATGTGTGCATCAAAGTACTTAAATTTATGAGGCTCTTTTAAGTTACCCTGCTGTCCTTTCATCCTAGATATGTTCTTTCCAATTATTTCATTAGTACGTTTTTGCAAATATTAATTGTTATTTTTCATAAAAAATTTGCATTGTTTATTCTTTTGTCTTGTATTCAAATAGTAAATATTTTAAAGCAAAATGTCTTTGGGGAACATATTTTTCAAAAAGGCTTTCCTAAACTATGAGGATGCAATTTTGGTTTTTATTTTCTTTATTCTTATAATAGATTTGGATTGGATCTCACCATAATGCTTTCTCTTTTTAGACAGTGTCTCGCTATGCAGCTCAGGTTGGCCATGAGCACACTTTTTAGACCTTGAGTTCATTGTGTAGCCCAGTCATGCTATGTGGTTCAGGCTACCTTGAGATCACTTTGGGGCCCAGGCTGGTTTCTTAAACTCTCAACTGTCCTCCTGCCTCAGTCTCTTGAGTGTTGGGATTACAGACATGTGCCACCAAGCGAGAGTCCATAATGTGTTTATTTTTCATGTGTTCATAAATGAAATTTTTTTATACTTTCTCAAGGGAAAACGTACCAAGATAGTCCTTATTTCTTAGCCATAGAGTTAGTTCCCTAATTTAGATCGCATTGCAAGCTTTTATCTGCCCCAACTTTAATCTGAACTTCCTCTTTCATCTTTCATTCTTCTTTCTTATCTTGCTTAGTTTGAATTCTATTGCCATAGGATTTTACTCTTGACATGATTTCCTCAGTGTGTATGTAGGTTCTATTTGATGGTAGTTTAGTTAGACTATTTAATTAATGGTCTATAGTGTTGAGACTACTCGGGCACCATTAGGCCACTTCATGTTTCAACATTTTGCTCCTAAATAGAGTCCCACAGATATCCTGCATGGTTTCAGATTCTGTTTTAGGTTGACCTGGTCTACTTTCAAATTCCAGTGAGTATTCTGTGGCAGTTCTCATGTTTATTTTTAAAATTTATTTATTTATTTATTTATTTATTTATTTATGTATTTGGTACAAGGTCTCACTATGTAGCTCAGACTCATAGTGATCCCCCTATCTCAGCCTTCCCAGTGCTGGGATTACAGGCATGCAGCCCCACACCCAGACTTGGTGACCAGTTTGGGGCAGTGCTGGCATGGCATGTGGTATCAAACTCAGGTCCTTGTGCTTACCAGGCAGGTGCTTAGATGGCTGCGTCATTTCATCATGTTTATTTTTCTTAAGGTTATCAGACTGCTCCCTTCTACTTCCTCTACTAGATGCTTATTTCTTCTGGGTCTCTGTGCTCCTTATGGTGAGTCTTTGTTTTCTCATGGTATGGGTTTACAAAGCTTTGCTGTAGATGCTACTGCCTCTTCAGTTTTTTTTTTTTTTTTGTTGTTGTTGTTGCTATTCTTGTCTGGCTGTTTCGACGGACAAATTAAGGAAGATTACAATACTATATCATTACTACCAGATCATTATTAGAATCATTTAAAAAAGCTGTCCATTTCATCTTATTAATTAACTATGAATTTTTGTAGGTTTGATCTGTACTTGCAAAACAGTAGTCTACACTAGTGATGGCAAATCTGTTAATGATCGAATGGGTCAAACTGCCACTCAAAAGCCTCTTTTTTTTTTTTTTTTTTTTTTTGTCATTTTTGAGACAAGATCTCACTATGCAGTTCAGGCTGGCCTTGAGCTCACTTTTGTAGCCCACAGTGGTGTCAAACTCCCACCAATCCTCCTGCTTCAGCTCCCAAGTGCTGAGATTATAGGCATGCACCACCACACCTGGCTAAAAGCCTCTTATTTATTGCAAAGTGTCAACATTACAATTAAACCCGAATACTGAGGTTTTATTTTAGGTAAAACAATTGTTACCCAATGCTTGGCTGCTGTGGTGACTTGGCTTGTGGGCCCACAGAGAGGGCTCTGCATGCCATCTATGGCACATGAATCATAGATTTATCACTGCGGGTCTACACAGTCCCTGGATGTACATAGCGAAGTTTATGGACCAGTGTTGAAAATACTGCACTTAACAGTTATTCTCATTGGAAATGTTTTAGGGACATTCCCCTTTCACTACTTTTCATCAGTGTCTAATTTATACAAAATGCAAAAACATCTTTGAATTGTGTAGCTGGATTAAATGATACTAGCATATTTGTGTGTGGAGTATATTGTTTTCTAAACTCATCAGTCTCTTCATCAAATCTCTTTTATGCTTACACTGAATAACCATTGACACACATTGAGGCACATTAAAATAAATAGCTGTATTTACTGTAAGCATGTTTTAAGGTCATATTTTTTAATATTATTATGTCCTCTTTATCCATAGGAAAAATTTCTCCCATTTTTCAGTATGAATTGTCAAATGTCTTCATTATTATTTGACAAACACAGAAACAAACAACTTAACAATGTTTTAGTGTACAAATATTCAAAAAAATTGCTAATGTCTATACTCAGGATTACATTAAAGGCAGAATTATTCTAAAATATTGATATTAAACTGGACAATCTTATAAATTTGACATAGTAACGTTTTCACTTTGATTTTTTCTTTTTTCTGTTAGTCTTTTTCTTTGTTACTTGTAAAGTACTTTGCCTGAGGCTACCAACAATAAACTTGAAGTAATAGAATGCGGATAACCAATATAATAGTTCCTTGATTTAGTACAATGTCTTATAGTTTCAATTATAAAAAAATGTAGTTTCTCTGTATCAAATAATAACATATTTTCCCTTTTATTACTTGCATTATTTTGCATAAATCTGAATGATTCTTAGGAATATTTTAATGTTTTATGGTGTTACTCATTGAGCACTCTTTGTGTTTTGCTATCTTTAAGATAATGAGATTTCAAAATGGTTGATTCTGTTCTATTTCAAATGGAAATATTCTGGTGTATAACTTGAGCCACCAGAAGTATTACCCAATGGAGTATTAACAAAGTTGAAACTTTGTGTATTTTTCAGAATGGCATTACGCCTTTTTCTTCTGATTACAGCCTTGAAAGACAGCTAACTTTGGCTTTAAAAAAAAACATTACGTTATGAATTTGATGACTAAAGTAAAAATTCAAAAGGTGTTTTGATTTTGTAATGTACTATCTCAATTCAAGATTTTCCAGGCAAATCAGCCTAATTTTAGAACGTTTTTTAATCATACAGTTCTGCAAATTTACCTGAGCCTTCTGAATACCAAAATGAATGACTAGCAATGATTCAGACATTGATTTAGATAAAGAAGTTTACAGTCAGAGTTGTAGGAGGTGGGACAGGAATTGGTAAGAGCTTGTAAGCGCTTCAGTTCTGTTGGGTGTAGAGCAGTACGTAGAACAGGAACACAGAGAAATACAGGTGGAAGAGGACCTGAGCAATCAGACCCATGCTGGTACATGATCAGTGCTCCTGATGATTCCAGCAGGCATGGTTGGCACCCACTATGTGTTCACTGCCACGGATAACTTCTAACCCTTGGGAACTAGAGTGGGCTTAACCTAGAGGTGGGCATCAAAGAAACTCGATTGCTGGGGGGAACGAGATGTATGTTTTAGAGAATATGTAGCATGGCACAACTATTTTTCCATAAAACAAAAAAAGAAAAAATAATATAGTATTGAAGAATACAAGAATATAAATAAGAAGTGTGGTTTTGCTTTTCTCTCTTCTCATCATAAACTTGACTATTTTTCAGTCAAGTGACCTCTGTTTGACTCCTGCATGTTGGTTCTAGGAGTTGGCACACTGACATGTTTTGTTTTGTTCCTTGAAGAGCAAAGATCTTTGTAAAAATGTGAGCACTCACCTTTAGGACCATTCTGAGAATTTCATGTGGCTGCCTGGATGCAGGGATGCTCTGATTATCTAGGATTAAATTATGAGAGTTGTTATGGGTTGTGTTATATGTTTCCCCAAATCTCAGGTGGTTATAAGGCCTTTTCAGTGGTGGCTGAATCTAGAATGTATGATGCTGCAATTAACTGTAAGATCAATTCACTGCTTGGAATCACACCACCCTAACCTGAGCAGCCTATATAGAGTATAAAATGGGCAGAAAGTTGGAGATAAGATCAGTTGTTGATTTTTCAGTGTTCTGCCCACCATGAGCCATTATCTGTAAAGCCACTCAGCCCTCAAGACAGCTGATTATGGACTGAAACCTCTACAGACTGTGTGCTAAATAAACTTTTCCTTCCTTAGCTTTGGGTGTCAGATAGTTTGCCTCAGCAATGAGAAAAATTAAGACGACATTATTGACAAGAGTCAAGTGAATTTATCACAAAATAGGCTAACAGTGAAAACAAACCTAAGATACTGTGATGATGTCTCACAGAAGAAAAACAATGCGGTTCTGTAATTAACAAAAACTCTGTTAGCAACTTCTGGGGAAGCAGAACAGGTCCTGATGGTAAAGTGATGTGTCTCAAAGACAGTGCTTTATGACACTGAAAAATCTACTTGCAGATCACTGAGTCACTCATAAAATAATAGATATGCATATATGTTCATGAAATACACTTCCAGAAAGCGGAATCTCAGTATATAGTGGACATTCAGGGCTGCCAGGAGTTTGTAGGAAATCATAGAAACAGATATTTCTTCTTAAAAAGATTTGATTAACAAGAATTTTCTTGAAAGTGATGCCACAGTTTTCTTGCAATTTCAGTGAAGCCATAAACCATCCAAAAGATTTCGTTTTCTCCGCAAACAATAATTTAGACTTAGACCTTAGAGAAGAGCATAGAAACATAAACCACGTACCACCTTCACTTTCTAGGCAGAGTATTGGCATGGCTTCCTTGCTATTTTTCTTGTTGTAATTCAATTTTATGTTAAAGTCATGGGCACACATTGAGGCCATAACATCAAAAGAAATAAATCAGGCACATAAGCTGAAATGTCCCATGACTTCTCTCAGGTGAGAAACCCAAACTATAATTAAAAAAGAAAATAGAAGGGATAATAGGTAATGGGGAGATAGGTTTTCCTCAGGTGAATTGGAGGTCAAGAGAGTGAGGAAGTATGGAGGGCAGGGAGGGAAAGGACATGACCAAGAGGAGCTGGGATGTGTTCCTCATGTACCAGCTTCCTCAGGAATGTAGTGTTATGTGCTGCCAACACGCATTAACACAAAATCATGGCCAAAATGATTACTGATTTTGTTTTTCTTAATGCTTCTTAAAAGCATCAAGACTTTATATATGTAGAATGGCATTGAGTGCTATATTTTATACATAAATATATGCAAAAGTATATATATTTGGCACAGGGTCTCACTACATAGTTCAGAGTTGTAGTGATCCTCCTGTCTCAGCCTCCCCAGCAATGGGATTATAGACCTGGGCCACCACGCCTGGTCTCAGTGACTAGCTCAGCGCACCCAGGGGCAGGGCTGGCATGGCTTGTAGTGCTGAGGATCAAACCCTGGTCCCTGTGCTTGCCTAAGCAGGCGTTCAGTCCACTGAGGTATCTCACTGGCTCCTCCATATATATTTATCATTTTTACAATTGCACTGGAACATTCTATGAAGATGTTTTGTCTCTCCTCTTCATGTTCATTTCCATGCCCAAAATTTAACAAGACACATGGTATGTATTGCCCAAAATAATCAATTTTTGAAAGAATAAATGAAAATTGTAAGGGAATTTACTGAATGTTTCCTCTACAAAATGCAGTATGCAAAACAGTGATTATAAAGAGATAAAGGCTTTCTTTTACCCAGAAGGCTAAGAGAGTTTAAAATAAGAAATAGAATCCCATTTCATGGGTCTATCTTTAATTGCTGCCTTCTAATGCATTTACATTTTCTAATATGACAATAAACAGCCATTATTAGTAATACAGTTATTGCCACCTATTCTACCTGCCTGTGCTACACCTGTGTTTTCTTCCTGTGCAGACTTTCTAGCTAGTAAACTAGTCTTCATAAACCACCCTAGTAGTTCATGCAATAGCTCACATAATATTAAAATCTTGTCTTTACTCTTACTTAGTTTCTGAAGAGAGGGAAAACAATTTCGTATTAGTCCCTTAAAACACTGATAGTTTGTAGAAAGTTTTGTTTTATAATGATCTGTTGTGGACTTCATAGCAGAATATTTGGTTTCTACCCAGTCCTGGTTATAGGTACTTTGACTCCTAGTTCAATTCATTGTTTCTACAGTAATTGGGGAAATCAGGGTCTGGGGAGATAGCCCAGTAGAATAAGTGCTTGCCTGGCAAGTATGAGGGCATGAGATCAATCCCCTGATCCAGGGGTAAAAAATAATTGGGGAAGGTAATGTGCTTCTTAAAACTAGAAATTCAGAGATAATGTATATAAAGTCTCTTAATTTCTAAAAAGTTGTTTGCAAAGAAGAGTAATACTTTTAGAATAGCCATATTAATTTGACTATAACAAAGAAAAAAGGTAGAAAAAACATTATTGGGTCCATTGACCAAATTGGGAAAATGACAGTTGAGTAAATAAAATAGCCTGTACAAATTGCTGGAGTTGATAGTTCTGCTGTTGCTAAAACAGGGAACATCACTTTTTATAGGAAAGATACACTGATAGGGGATCATGAAGCAAGTGACTTACCTGAAAATGGTCCAGATAACACACACACACACACACACACACACACACACACACTCAAGCAAATGAAACAAATAGTTAGCAAAAATCACCAATAAGTGGGCTGGCCAGGTAGTTCATTGGATTAAACTGCCTGCTTAGGCAGATGAGGGGACTGGGGTTTGATTCCCAGCCTGTCACACCAGCCTGGCGCTGGGGCACACTGAGCAACTGCGACTGGGTGTGGTGGCATGCACCTGTAATCCCAGTGCTTGGGAGGTTGAAAACAAGAGAATCCCTAATGAGTTGGATCTGCATAGTGGGACCCTGTAAACCCTTTAGACCCTGTACTAAACACATAAAAATGAATAAACAAATAAGTAAGAATTAGCAATAAGTGAAAGATTATACTCCAGTTTTGTAATATTCTCATGTCTCAGCAATTTTTGTAAATGCGATATTATTTTGAAATAAAGTTTTAAAAATCAATTTGTATTGTAAAGTTAGTTTAAAAATTTAGCTGCCAAAATTATTTTGATAAACATCTAGACAAAAATGAAGATTCTCTTGCTAAACAATTTGCAAGATGAAAAAAATCACTATGCAGCATTATGCTTAGGATGTTTATTTTATTGCTTTTGAAATTTTACATTTACTCCTGAAAAGTCAGATATCCTTGGCATAAGTTTGATATGTGCCATTTATGTGTTTTTTGCATTATCTGGAAAACACTGAATAAAAGAGAGATAGACCAACAGATATTATGTATAATATTTTAAGGAAATTCATGAGCGTTATTGAATTATAATTTCTTCTAGGACTTTAGTAGTAAGATGGTATTTTAAAAGAAAAGCTTTTAAAAATCCATAAAACTTTCACTTTTTCCACTTTATTTTTATTTCAGTTTTTTCACTGTTTTGCCTTTTAAGATTATTTACTATTGCTTCAGATCAATGTAGTTAATGAAACAGTCCTCACATTAACTACACAGAACGGGTAGTTGTAAAGATATTGAAACATAACCTTTTTCTCCCATAGACATAAGATCCCTTATCTCTTGGAACAAACAAGTCTCTGTTCATTGATATTCAGTTAATAAGTGAATGTTTCTCTTCCATAATTTACATAACAAGGTTTCAGTTGACCTTGCTCAATTACACATTGTACTGACCCAAAGATGAAGGTCTGGATGTTATTCCTGGTGGGAAAAGATGAAAAATTATGGGCAATCCCACCAATCCCAACAGTGGGAAAAAGCCTTTCAATTCCCTGGTACCCTTCATCTCACAGCCTGAATGCCTCAAGGAGCAGCCATCGCATGGCACAATTTATAGGCGAAAGAGCAGATTCATCACACTGCATAATTCATGTGCAGTTGTCCTCACCCTGAAGTCTGTTAACAAAAGCAAGTCACATGCATGTTAATAACTTAAATATATTTTTCATTCATGAAATTATATCGTGAAAAGACCATCTCTACCCACATACGCAAGGAAATTTGTACAAAAGTGTGAAGGAACTGATTTCAATTATATTCTCATACAAAAGTTGGAGTTGAAGTTAGTTAATCAAATTCTTGAAACTATTTTAAGATCAGATTTTCTTTTTCTATAGCCATCTGAAGCTATTTCTGTATAATGCAGAATCACAATTTAAAAATAAATTTAGACATTATCTTCTACTTAATTCTAAAGAATCTGATTGACAATTGGCAGTTATGTTCAGTTTCATTCTGAACTTTAACTCATAATGGATACAACATAGAATAAATGAAAGGCAAGGATGTCACAACATTAGGTGTCAATAACAAGAAAATCCAACTGATTATCATAACTTGTTATTTAAAGCATTAAAACACAATATCAACTTAAATTACATCAAATCATTTTGACTACTTTATTGGCATTATTTAGCCACTGTCTCCAACAATTCTCCTCTTCAGAGAAACTAAAAACTCCCATTCATCCGTTGGTTAACTTTCTTATACAACTGGTCATTGTTCCTTACTGCAAAATAAAAACACCTTCCATTAAATCAGCCAAAAGCTGTCGCAGAGCATTTTGCTGTAGAATATGTAACTCTTTTAAAACTGCAGAAATTTACCCCAAACTTACAAGGTTAATTCTATTTTAAAAGTAGTACATTCCATACTATGGTTAGTAGTAAAGATTGGTGCAGAAGAATCAGTACAGGAGAATTAGGGTTGGAATATTTCACACAAGCCTTTGTCTATGCATTAAACCAAATACGGGCCAGCACCACCACACGAGTGAACTTCAAACTGTTTTTTGACTGGAAATCATGAGACAAAAACAAATTTAGCGCATGGCCACACATGCATCTGTAAAACTTCAACAAAAACTTCACAAAACAATCTTCTTCTGAGCGGTCTCTCACTCTGAAATTTTGTTTTCCTTTGTCATGCATTACAAAATAAAATGCAGATGGAAACACCCGATTACCTGATCTGGTGGTAGGTTGCAAACCATATTTTGAAAAACCCTGGTCGAGAAGACAATCTTGTTTTTTATTGATTATTTGATACAAAATGGGGAAAGATGAACTATAAATTATAAAATGATTCTACTGTATTAGTTTTTGTGTGAGCCACTTACATCTGGGGTTTCCTTTGAAAATTAATTAGGAGTCGTCTACTCACGGGTGATTCTTGCTGCTTTGTGTACTTTTTCAAGGGAACACATAAAACTACATTGGGCCTTTCAACTCCTGAATAATGTTGTAAGAATTGTTTATGTGCTACAAACTCCCAAGACAGAGAGAGATAAATTTACTTTTCATGATACATTTATGACACAGTGTGAAAATTCTGATGACGATGTGTGAAACCAGTTCACTTATTCACTCAATGAACATTCCTGGAGTTCCTACCACTGAACTAAAAAGCAATGATTCATTTGGCAATAGTATTGAAAGGAAAACCAAATAGGTGAACTCTGGAGCACTTGCAGAAACTTCTGTAAGGAACTCAGAGATCTAAATAAATCCATGACTCCTAGGAACATGCTTGTGCCACCTCTTTGGGACTGTAGGTTTTCTAGCTCTAGCCCCGAGTCCTCCCATGCTCCCACGGGGTGTCCTTCAGGGCTTTGAGGTATAGAGATAACACTGTTGGAGTGCAAGTTGAGAGTGAGCTTCAAGGTAGCAGGAGACCTATAAGGAGCCGTTCACATTATTTTCCTCTGGTCACTTTGCCCCGATGTTGCTCTAACATTTGAAAACTTTTTTTTACTTCCGAGCACCTTTGTTGTAACTTTTTGGAGACAGAGTTACAAATTTTCGAGTGGCGAGAGAGTATGCGAGTGTCCAGGAATGTCCTCCTCTGTCCTGCTGTCCGTGAAGGTGGTGGGGTCAGGGACTGCCACCCCTCCTGTGGAGTTCAGGAGCAGAATGTGCTATCAGCAGGAGGGGCCTGCGAGGAGGTGGGTCCCTGGGGTGGGCCCCAGGAGGGTGTCTGTCATCTCACTTCCTGTGTTTCTTTCTGCCTCCTCACTGCAGTGTGTTGAGCACCTTTTCCTGTCATGCACCTCCACCTTGAGGCCAGCCAGCCTTGGGCTGGAACCTTGAGCCAAAATAAATCTTAAGTTGTGAGTGGCTGGTACTGTACTTCACAATGGGAAAGTGACTGACTAATAGAGAACCCTTTCCATAAACCTCCATCTGTGTTAAAATTACCCATACTTCTGTGTCTTTTCATAACAGTGTCTTAAGATTCACAGAAAAACAGCTTGTTTTCCTACTACACTAGTTAGCTGTTCCTTCGTTCATTCACTCATTCGTTCATTCTTTAGAGAGCAAAATACATGCAGTAAGTGTGGTTAATTATTTCTTTGCCAATCTTGTTTTCTCAGGAACATCAATAAGAACAGCTTCTCTTTTTCTTACCTTAAATTTTAGTTATGCAAAAATTTTCCTGAGGGCCAGAGGTAGAGTGCAAGGGCACAATACCTACCTGGCTAGCATGAGGTTGTGAGTTAGATTCTTGGTACCGAAAAACTCTAACTCAACCAACAATCAAATGCCTTTTCCTGAGTGAGTACTATGAGTGGATGGAGTAGAGGACACAAAAGAAATAAGTTAATCCTTTGTGAATAAATGCTTGTATTAAAATATAGCCTCCTAATTCAGTTTACATTGATAATACTGTAAAATTGTTATGTGGGCCTTAGAAAGTTATCAGGCTTTGTCCCTTTTATTAATGTATAATTAGACTGGGGAGATAGCTTAATGGCCTAAGTACCTGCCTAGCAAATGCAAGGACTAGGGTATGATCCTTGGTACCACATGCTGTGCTGGCCCTGGATCCCTGGGTACTCTGCCCTGACCACCAAAACCAGGCATGGTGGCACATGCCTATAAATCCTAGCGCTGGGGAGGCTGAGACAGGAGGATCACTATGAGTCTGAGCTGTGTAGTGAGACCTTATACCAAGTTAAAAAGGAATAAAAATAAAAATAAATATTTTTTAAAAATAATAATTTATAACTAATATTATGTAAGCAAGTGACATAATACCTTAGTGACATGCCATAACATGTGGTACTAGCTTCACTAACTAATGCTCTGTCTTCTGTCACAGGGAGGTTCCATGGCACTTGGACTGTGGCTTCATGCCCCCTGCTGCTGATGCTCTCCATCTGGAGTGGGATCTGAGGATTTGTGACTCTCACCAGCTCCGCAGTGATGCCTGGAAAGCATGTGTTGATTTAAATTACAGCTCAGCCAACGAAAACCCTGGGTTAGGCCAGGCCAATGCTTATGTTTATAAATAAAGCTTTAGTGGCCCAACCACATCCATTCCTATTGTTGATAGCTGCAATTTGGCTACTGTGATAGAATTAAAAAACAGGAACAGGAGAGAGTTTAGGACCTCCGAAGCCTTAACTATTTACAACCTGGCCCTGAGGAGAAGGAATCGTCAGCTTCTGACTGAAATGATCCTTGTACTATCACCTGGGAGTTGGAAACTATCGCTGTGACTTTTAGTTAAATATTATCTTGACAATCACAAGGGTAAAGCAAGAATTACTTGCTGAAAGCTTTTTTTTTCATATAAGGAAGCATTTATTTGGAGTTTAACATGGAAAATCATACAAATAAAATTTATATAAAAACAAATCCATAGTCATAACACATAGCAAAGGACAAAGGAAAAAGCAAAGTAAATTGACAGCTATATACAGTTGGACAGTGTGTCTTGAGCACTAGAAAGTTTTTTACGAAATAATCATCAGAGCACAGCAGACCAATCTTCAGTGTAGTCTTGGAAGATTTCTTTATCATCTCCTGTTTCCTCCAATGTCTTCCCCTTTAGCATGGCTGGTAAATTTTGGTGCTTGCCACCTCCTGGAGATGCCTTGCCGTAAGTACTCTGTTGACCACTGTAGTCTGTACGTCCCTGTCCATAGCCATAGTTCCTGTAGTTATGCCCAGTGTAATCAAATCCTCCATAGCCACTATAGTTTTGATCACCACCATAGGCACTATTGTAATTTCCATATCCTTGATCATACTAGTTATTAAATCCTTGGTTCCAGTTTTGGACCTGACCTTGACCACAACCCCTAGTACCATCTCGTCCACCAGTCGCAGCATCTCTTCCTCCTTTTTGTTGTGGCTATTGCTGCCCATATACGTCTTTGGGTTGTGCAACTTTGATTTCACAGTTTTCAGAGCCAATTGGATGGTATCTGCTTTCTAACAATTTCTTGACTGGCTCTTCATCTGTGTATGTGTTGAAACAAAATCCTCTCCTTTCATTTGTTTTTGTATCCATAGGAAGTTCAATATTTTCTATCTGAAAGCTTTTTAGGGTTACAAAATATGCAGCTTTAAAAAAAATGGTTTGCAAAAAGTCTTACGTAAAAAAGTAAAACAGAAATGATCTCTTTCTTCTCCAGTGTATGGGTATGGTAATGAGAAAACAGGAATAAACACTGAAGCTTAGGGAGCACAAGATGAGTTAGCTTAATAACCAGATCGACCTTTGCTACTTTACAGAGCAGATTAGGAACCATAGCTGTTTGACTACAAAATAGTCCTTCATTTATATCCCCCTTTTTTCGTTTTGTTTTGTCAGAGATAGATGTTGCATTGTCATTAGAGAAGCTGTATTTGGAGAAGTCTTTAAAGGATCTTTTCATACTTGATGCCAGTTCAAATATTACAGGTACTTGAATTTAGCAAAATAACCCAATATAGTCCAATAGTCCACAATAGTAGTGGGTTATCAGCAGATCTGGCAATTGGCTGAAATAGTTGACTTGGGCCTTTTACAGCTCAGCATATTAATATTTGTAGCCGGGTGTGGTGACTCATGCCTGTAATCCCAGCACTCTGGAGGCTGAGGCAGGAGGATCGGTGAGAGTTCGAGACCAGCCTGGGCTACAAAAGTGAGCTCAAGGCCAGCCTCAACTGCATAGTGAGACCCTGTCTCAAAAAGACAAAAGAAAATATTTGTACTTCGTGGTTATACTTTTCTGCTGAATGGTTAAGATCAAGCTAACGTAAGACCTATATGAGTGTAACTTTTCATTAGGATAGTTATGCAGCTACCTTATATTAGTTCAATGAGAAGAAAGGTCTGTACTAATATTGTCTACACAAGATAGCATGTTTGCAACTTGTCCTCTGAATACTACAAAGACAACAATATGCAATATATTAATTATCACAACTGTCCTACTAACCAGTTCTGAAACAGTTTCATTGTTATTTTCTCTCATTTACAAGAATTAAAAAAAGAGAAATCCTAGCTGCTTGACAGTAGCAGCATCAGTTGCCAGGCTTCTGGGAGGGTAGTTATGTCCACAGTTTCCTTTATCCTAAAGAAATAATGTTAACTTTTACTTCTTTCAAAATCAAAAGTTTTAAAGAAAGTGGCTAAATACTATCAGAAGTGAATTTATTCTTTTTTAATATTTCACATTTATTTTAATAATTTCATTACAATTTCACTCTGGTGATACCTTGTATTTTGAAAGTCAACTAAAAGTGATAGGTATCTAAGTTTTGTTTTATGAACAGAATTAACAGTACACATTCTTAGCTATTTTCTTTGCCATCACATAGTTGCGTAACCTCTCTCATATAATAGTGGGCAACCGTCCCAGGAGAAGAGTTGCTACGTTTAAGGGCATTCACATCAAAGTCGACACATTGCATATTGTCCTCACAGTAGTTCTACAGAGCACAGTGTGTGGGCATGACCCACCTCCCTATTGATGTTGCTAAGAAGAAAAAAAAAAAAAAAAAAAA
>PVJA010005845.1:12081-76771 GCA_004027025.1 Myocastor coypus | reverse complement strand
AAGAAGAAGAAGAAGAAGAAGAAGAAGAAGAAGAAGAAGAAGAAGAAGAAGAAGAAGAAGAAGAAGAAGAAGAAGAAGAAGAAGAAGAAGAAGAAGAAGAAGAAGAAGAAAAGAAAAAAGTCAGGCCTCTAAATTCAAAGACTCAATCCAAAAATGGACATCGGAAATGAATACACACTTCTCAGAAGAAGAAGCAGAAATGGCACATAAATGCATGCAGCAATGTTCAGCAGCACTGGTTATTGGAGAAATGCAAATTAAAATAACACTGAGATATAACCTCACCTCAGAAAGAATGGCTGTTATAAAGAAACCAGTAATAACAAATGTTGGCGAGGCTATAGCGAAAAAGAAACCTTTCTCCACTGTCAGTGGAATGTGGACTCATACAACCACTATGGAAATCAGTGTGGACTCCTCAAAAAATGAGCATTGGAAGTTTCAAGCAGTGTTTCAGTTCCCCACTAACTTGAGAGGAGCTCCCCTCTCATAGGGAGGTACTGAGGGAGGAGGCCGACAGAAGCAGGTGTTTCTCTTGATTTATTTCAGGGTCTTCGCAAACAAAATTAGACTTTAATGGCCTGGCCTGAAATAATTAAATCAAAGGCATCACAGGTCCTAAGAGAGAGCTCAGAGGCATAAGCACCTTCCTGGAAATTACAAGGACCCGAGTTTGATTCCCAGCCCCACATGTTGTGTGGTCTTAGCCCAGGATACCTCGGGCACTGTCTCAGCTCAGAATGCAGGCACTCAGCATTTGGCCCTAGAAGTGGGCATGGTGCCACATGCCTGTAACCCAAGCACTGGGGAAGTTGACGCAGGAAGATCACTGCTAGTTCAAGAGCAGCCTGGGGACTACAAAAGGTCACAGTGAGACTCTATCTCAAAAAACAAAGGCAAAGCAAAACAAAAACCCCATCACGAACAACAAAGGCATCAGAAAGAAACTCATCAATCGGATTCCCTTTACCAATGAGTAAATGTTATAGGATTGATGCTGACATGGTAAAAACAAAACAAAACAAACAAAAAAAAAAAACCTAGTGATTGTTCTGAGGTCTGCAGTAGTTTAGATAAGACCTTTCATGATATAGCTATCGACTTGTACAGATGCCGGCAAAGCATCTATTTTAAAGGTACGCATGTGCAGGGCCAGCCAGAGAGCTCAGTGGATTAAAGTGCCTACGGAGGTGGACCCAGGGACGGGAGTTTGACCTCCACCATGCAATGCCAGCCCCGCCCCTTGGGTGAGCTAAGATGGATTCCGGTCTGTGTTAGTGAGACCCTGTAGACGCTGTACTAAATACATAAAAAAGGAAAGATATAAAAACTGTCATTTTGCTGTATTTTCATCAGATGAACAGATCATTTCTCGAGCACTATGTATAAAGAAGGGCATTCTAGGCCTAAGGAATGAATTTGTATATTTACACTGCACATCGTGAGTTAATATCTTGTTAAAAATATAAGTGAGGTTTTCTGAGGCTGTAGTGTGAAGGGTCGAGTATGCATATATGTATGTATATATCTCAGAGCAATGAAAATTTGTCAAACAGTTTGAACTGCAGAATAGATATGACTGCATTTGAATTCTAGTACTATGCCTCTAATTCGTGTACAGAGGATTGTTAGGCCTTAGTTAAATGAATGTAAAGACAAGGCCCGAGGTTGTTACAGTTACAAAGTTAATATGTATTGATGATCCAGAGTAATTCCAGAGGAGATGAAAAAGGACCGATGGATGGCTCTAACAGGTGTGACACCGGATAGTTTGGGTAACTGTGCTGCTGAATGCTACTACTGCTCTGTTGAAAGGGACAGCTAATGCTTGAATTATTTTTTCTCTCTTTTTCTTAGTTGTTTATAATTTTTGACCTAGTTTGTATGCTTATATCTGGCAATCTCAACAACAAACTTGAACACAGTGATATGCAATCTAATAACCGTTGCTAAATGCCTATCATTTTGTCTAGTGAAATCCTGTATCATTTCTAATGTTTGCTTAACTACTTTTTTAATCTCTTGCAAAAAAGACTAGAAGTTTCTTTGTTGAAGGCAAAGGTCAGCAGTGAATGACTGCAAGTTCACTCCCTTGAGCAAGTTTCCTAAACAACAAAAACAAAAATCTTGCAGTATCTCAGTTAGAAACCCAAGGATCAAGTACAATTTCTTGACTTCTGAATGTCTTTCCTTACTAACTCTTTGTGTGCAAAGATTCCATGCCCTTTACACTCATATTAAGCACAACTTTTTCTAGGATACCACACTAGGGTCCTCTATGTCACTTTATCCATAGAGAAAACATTCAGCATCCACTTAAATTAATTGTATTTCTTGGTTTTTCTACCTTTTTTCAATATTATCTTGTAAGCTTCGTGAAGACAAGTGTCATACTTCATCAGTATGTTCCTAATGTATTACATAATACATACAACAGAATAATCAATAACTATTAACTTAAGGTGAATAGAAGGAAGAAGGAAAGGGAAATTATATATATATATATATATATATATATATATATATATATATATATATCTTTTTACTTTTTAAAGAATATAAAATAGCGACAGAAAAAATCAGCACTATAAAAATTATAAGAATTTAATCATGGTTGCCCTATTGCATGATGTTGTCTGAAAATTGGTTGTTCAGTTTATCAGATATAAAGTTCAAGAGTGGTTGAAAGAAAAAGCAAAAAAAAACTTGTAAGAAGGGACAAAATACTCACCATAATCGTAAACAAATAAGGCATATTTGGTGAAGAGTTATCCTTGAAAGCACGTTTAATAACTGAGTATTATGAAAACTATTTTCTGTGAATTCTGAAAATCTGGAGATCCCATGCAGATGGAATCAGAAATTGTGATCCATCCATCCATCCATTTATTTATTTATTTACTTACTTATTTTAATGAGAAACAAATAGCAATGAGACAGTTTCAAAACAGGTTAGTAGGACAGTTATAATGATTATTACAATGCATGTTGTCTTTGTAGTAGTTACTCAGAGTACAAGATGCAGAATGATATTTTGTCTAAACACTAATAGTACAAATCTTCTTATTGCACTAAGAGAAAGTAGTGGTACATACATCCTAACTATTATATATATATATATATATATATATATATATATATATATATATATTTTGTTGTTGTTGTTGTTGTTGTTTTGTTTTGTTACTACAAAATGATCCTTCATTTATACGCCTCCTTTGTTTTCTTTTCTCTGAGATGGGTATTTCATTGTCATTCAAATATTGTCTCTTCTACTGACAGTTGATCATTATACAAGTGCATCCAGAGTGGCCATTGGAAAAAGTTGGAAACAATAAAGCAAAATTTTCGTCTATCTCAGGCTTCAGTCAAATTGACCATACTGAATGGAGATTAGCTACAACATATGTTCGTTCTATTAGCACAGAGCCTGCACAAAATGAATAAGTCATTTTGTGTACATCTAACGTCTTTCCATCCTAGGTGGCAGGTGATATGCAACGCTCATTTGCGTTAACACTCAACATCCTAACTGCAGAAATTACTGAGAAAGGCATGGCAACCCGTCCAGGACCTTCCAGTGAGCTTGTTGTATCAGGCTTACTATCAACATTTCTGGTAACGTGCATGATGAACTCTTGCGCACTTCGTAGTGACTTCGCAGCTGCCTCTTAACCTACATTACCGGAGTGCTGCCACAATGATAGGATCTTCATTTTGCGGAGGAGAAAACAACATCAGAGACATCATGTGCTTTGTCCAAAAATACCTAGACAGTAAATAAACAATACCTTGTAAAAATGTTGTAAGAAATTAAAAAAAAAAAACAATAAAAGAAAAAAAAAACATTTAATCGTCAACTGCCCCTTTCAAAAAGCCAGCAGAACTTATAAAGTGGACAATTTTCTCAGTAAACTACTCAGTACGCCTTGTCTTATCTCAACATATGTATGTTTGTCACCCACTTTACATTCCTGTGCACTTTGTCAGTCTCTTTTGGGATACTCTCTAAGTATTTCTCCTTCAACTGTGGACTCACATACAAGACTCAATAAGTTGGATTATCTTCTGGCTTAAAATAAGTTCAGCTGGCAGACGGTGGAAGAAAGTATTGAGAAAGCGAAGGAGGTACACAGCGGCTGCAAGAAACCTATCATTGAGAGCCACGTTTGCCAGAACTAGACCACACCAGTCTGAGAGCAAGGGAGACCTTTTTCTCTTCCTTCCTTCCTTCCTGTCTGCCTGCCTGCCTACCTTTCTCTCTCTCTCTCTCTCTCTCTCTCTCTCTCTCTCTCTCTCTCTCTCTCTCTCTCACTCTCTCTTTCTTTCAGGAAAGAGCTACAGGGCGTTCAGCGTCTCACTAGTAGATCGGACCCACAGCCTGTTTACAGCCTCCCAAGACCTGGGACTACAGGCACACGCCACCACACCCAGTCTCAATTGCAGTCTCAGTGCGCTCTGGCCCAGCAGGTCCAGGGATGGAACTCCTGGCCCCCGGTGCCTGCTTGCAGGTACTTTAACCAACTGAGCTATTTGGCCTAAACAAGGTAGATTAATGAAGGTAAAAGCCACGTGAATAGTGCTGATCCTAGCGATCTCTCATATATAGGCTATAAAAGAAAGAACAAGCTTGCAGATGAGAGGAGAAAGAAAGCAGAGGGAAAGTGAAAAACTAAGTCATGGAATATGACTAGAAACCAGAAAATAAGATTCTATCCTAATATTGAGAGAGAAAAAATTAGTTATGCAATACACAACTGAAGACTTACAGGCACTTATGAGAAGTATGAGAAGAATATTTCTATTGTATAGATACAAATCAAGACCATGTGTTATCAGGCAAGCAGAGACAGTCTCAACACAACTTTTTCAATCTGTCCGCATCTCATATCATAATGTGAGTCTATTCACGGCTTTGCATCCCTCTTCAAATATTTCTTTGTTTAACTATGCTACTTCTTGCAAAACAGCTTTGAACTAATATATAACTCAAGTTTTCCTTCCTATTCAGAGAAAGATTAAAGAGAGAAATGTCAGAGTAGAGATTTTTTTTTGACAACTCACTGTCAGATTACTTATTATTCAGAAATGCAACAGTGGTGTATGCAGAGCAGAGATTAATGCACATCTGCCAGGAACTCATAGCCCAATATCCTGTTGGAGTCACTTAACGCACTATAGGAGCCTAGAATGTATGCTATGAATTTTATAGCAATATAAACCTTAGTCTCAGGAGGCATCTTTACCATGCAAAATATTCACTAGTTATCCAGTTGCATTCATAAATTTCAACAGATTTGTTTTGTACAATTATTTTTAAATGTAAAATTAGTTTTCCATGTCTGCTGTTCATCACAAGATTAGCATATTTATAACACTGAAGGTATAATGTACATATTATTGAAACTCTCTCTGTAGAACTGCACTTCAGTAAATAAGTCTCCCATTTGTGCCAGACAGTGACCCAACAGGATATGGCACAACCCACATGTGAATGGGTGTATTAAAGGGAAAATGTGAAACTGAACCTTAAACCAAGCACATTAAGAGCATTCTGCTACTTGCAAGGTTTACCTAGCTGATTTGTCGTAATTCACCAACACCAATTCTTTAATTTCTAACTGAAATCGCAAATCCTCCATTTCTTCATGTTATTTATTGCATAGATTGAGTGAAGGGATACTTTAGAATATGTAATGAGACATACTTAGAAAAACTATAGACTAACAAGCTCTAAAACTTGAACCTTCTTTTCAAACTCTTCAGAATAAGTATACATAAAGTCATTGGTAAGATCATGTAAAAGGTTTTAAATACTAAGACATCTATTTCTGTTGCATTGATAGACTAAGACCATTCTAAAACCTAGGGTGAAATAACATGTTATTGTCACTGTACAAAACTTTTATAAAAATATTTTATAATATTGTATTTTAAGTAAAACTTTACCCAGAATATTTCAACTCATTTGTAATTCATTTATAACATAATTTTCTGTCTTTACATCTTGTTTGTTCAATTAGTGCTGGCTTTACAAAGTATTACAAGTTTTGGTCTTCCTATTGTTTGAAAAAATTGTATGATATAAAAGTCATACAGTTCTTGAAATTTTCATTTACAAATGCCAACAAAACAAACTATGTCTTACACTCCTGTATGAGGAATGAGGGTTTGTAATGAATCTTAATTTGATTTGTGCAGTAATTATTGTTTTGCTCTGGTTTTCATTATATAAGAGTAAAGTTTGGAAGTCAGTTATCATTTCAAGGAACTATTTATTTTAAGTTGATTTTTATATTGACTGCAATAAAATATTTATGCATGCTTAAATGAAATGGAGCATGTGCGTAGATAGAAATACAGATGTATACTGTAACTTACTATATAATCTAGTTGCTGTATATAAGTTTCTTAAAAATTTCAAATTATTACTCACATGTAATTTCAAAGAGAGAGTGTGGTGGTGGATACATGGTGTCGCCTGGAGATTTCGGAAGCTCAGCTGGATCTGTGATTCCGTCCCCCAGGGCATAGCGGCTCCACCTCTAGAGCGGGGAGGGGCTGCGCCAGAGTGACTCAGCACTTACAGGGTATATAAAAGGCTTGAGGGAGCCTTCTCCGGGCCACTTGGCTGGGGAAGCTCAATCCATGCAGCCAGGCCACTTCGGAGGAGCTCAGGTCTTTGCAGAAGCCACCACCACTTTCTTGGAGGAGCTGCAGTCTTCACAGTTAGCACAGAAAGAGCAGAGAGAGCCTTGATAGATGCCGCAACTCCTTTGCTCTTCGTTGTGTTTTGCTGTCAACCTTGGAGCCTTGAAGCTCCACCACCATTCCAGCGTGCCTCAGGGCCAGGGCCAGCATGGTACAATGGAGATGGAACTCTGCCCTCTGCAACTGTCTAAGCAAGTATTATAGTCTGCTGATCTATCTGGCTGGCCAAAAGCTTTGATGAAAATTCTGTGTGTGTGTGTGTGTGTGTGTGTGTGTGTGTGTGTGTGTCTGTGTTGACAGGGATCAAACTCAGAACCTTGTGCTTGCCAGGTGGGCTCTTATGCCATTGAACTATATCCCCAGCCCTCATACTTACTCTTGATATCTCTACTTGTGAGGGATACCCTTGTCCTGTATTCTTGTTATTATTTTATCAATCATATAGTCTATTTATTTTCATGTGTTATGCTCTCATTTTAGTTCACATATGTAAAAAAAGATAAAGTTAGTGATCTTCATGGTACCAAATGACAAATAAATCTGAACTTTATTTCTGATTTCCTCTCTCTACATTTCATATCATTTTTTTACTTGAAACCTAACATATACCCTGCTGCACTATCAACCACTAATAA
The DNA here is from genome assembly GCA_004027025.1 of Myocastor coypus. Lineage (NCBI taxonomy): Eukaryota > Metazoa > Chordata > Mammalia > Rodentia > Myocastoridae > Myocastor > Myocastor coypus. Next base: position 69,425 of record PVJA010005845.1, on the reverse strand, counting down.
GCGGGTTGCATTTTGTGTTATTCATTTGTAATGCTTATTTTGATTTATTTTTGTATATCAATTAATTTGAATATGATTATTAGTGGAAAATCATTAGCTGATCATTTCCCTCTAATCTAGTTTACAAATATTAGTTACTTAAAAAGCATTAGGGAGACAGACACCTAGCCCACACCCCTATATCCTGGGACTAGCAATTCATAAAAAAAGTGCATGGGACTCTGAGCAGCTAGTTAGGCCAGGGTAAGCCAGGCCCATTCTCCTGTGGGACATGCAGCACCTGAAACCTGGCAACTGGTCTGACCACAGGGGTAAAGGCTAAATCCAATATGATGAAAGGAAATATTTTTTGCACATATACACCCAATTTATGAATTGTTCTATTGCATAATGATAGACTTTGCCCTTGTGATCTAAGGTGCAAAAGCAATAGTTATTAAATTTTGTCAATATCTAACTTTTGCTTGATGTTATCATTATTGCTAATTGTATCAATGTAGCTAGGATGTCATCTGTTTGAACCACATATTTTCCCTTGCGTAACAATATTAGGAAGTACTGAGGTAGTAACACCTCCAAAACCCTACACCTAAGGCAGAGGACAGGGTCAAAGAGAAACTAATATCCACAGTCAACGAATTGGGAAGGCAGGCTTGCAGGGCATATACAAACCAAGAAGATATCCCTTAAAGAAGAGATGCTCCGAAGACCAGCCAGATGGCTCAGTAGACTAAAGCACCCGCTTAGGTAGGTGCAGAAACAAGGGTTTGATTCCTGGTGTTATGCTGGCCTTGCTCCCAGGATGCGCTGAGATAGCCATTGAGACTGGGCATGACGGCATGCACATGTAATCCCAGTGCTTATGATGCTGAAAACAGAAGGGTCATTATGAGCCCAATCTGGGTATTGAGACCCTGTAGACCTTGCACTAAATACATAAGAAAGAAGGGATGCTCCCCACAGTGGCTCTGATAGTAGTGATATAGCTACTCTTATCACAATTTCACGAGGATTATAACAGTAATCAAAATAAAGACTTCTTTATGAAATAGAAAATGAAAGGATGAACAGCAAAATGCAATCTCAGGCCTCTAACCCATGCAGAACAAGTCCAGGAGACATCAGCATAGAAGAAATTGGAAGTAACGCACCTGAAATTTCTGAAATGATAGCAACTAATGTAAAGAAAAAACTCCAGGTGGGTACAGAGGAAATAAGACAGAAATAATATTCAGGTTAAAAAAAAAAGGACAAAACATTTGAAAGAATAACTGACCATATCTAAAGAAGACACAGATAAAAAATAGAGGAGCATGGAAAATAATGCAAACCTTGAGTGAGTAGTATAGGAAATAATGAATATTATTATTCAAATAGATTCAAATAGGTATCCAAAACATTTAAAATTCCATTAAAAGCTAGAAGAAAGCATTGGAATGAAACTAAATCAATATATATCCGGAGGTGGTACTCTGATTAAACTGACACCTGCATATATAGTGTTTATGTATGTATATATAATATATATATAAATACTTATCTGTTTAATATTTAATAAATAACTTCTAATTAAAAATGAGGAGTTAAAGATAGACTTTTAGACCTTGAAAACATCATTGCAGTTAGTGAAAATGAAAGGAAAGATCTCTAAAGCAATAACAAGGAACCAGGAACTAACAATGCAATAGCTGCAAGATGATGCCTAGAAGAACAGCGTAAGACTGATAGGTGTTAACGAAGCAGCAGGAATCAACACAAATAACATAAGAAAAGACTACTTGGATAAGTAACAGCAGAAAACCTCCAAAGCATGGGAAAAGAATATGACATGCAGGTAAATGAGGAACAGAGAGCTCCAATTAGCATCTACCAAAATAAAGCTATAGCCAGACATATAATAAGCAAGATCCAGGGCATTCGGCACAATATACCATCTTAGAAGCAGTTAGGAAAAAGAGACAAATCTCAAATAAAGGAAAGTCTTCCAGCACCACAGCAGAATTCTCAACACAAACCAACAAGTCAAGAAGTGTTTGGAATTAAGAATCTCAAACCCTTCAAGAAAACCACTGTGAGCCCAGATTGATGTCCCCTGCACCATTATTTGTCAAAAGGAGTGGAGAATTAAAATACTGCTGTGACAAAGTGAGCTAAAGAAATTCATGAACACCAAAGCAACCCTACCATCAGATGATAATCATAAAGATGTATGAGCCAAATAAGGGAGAATGTGAGTATTTAAAGGTCATGAAAAATCGAATAACCGATAGCAAGCACAATCTTAATAGGAGATTTAATAATAAGCTGTTTCAAGGAGCTAGAAAAACTAGCCAAGAAAACATTACAAAGAAGCAGTAAGACAGCGTCACCTTTGAGTGAATGGACTTAGCAGGTAGTTACAGGATGTTTCGCCCGGCAACATCTGAATATGCATTCTTTTCATGCAGCTGCATGCAGGATGCCCTCTAAAATAGATCATGTACTAGTCCAGAGCACTTGGTTAAGTAAGTGCAAGGGAATGGAGACTATTATGCACATTATCTGACCATAGTGTAATGAAACTAGAAATTAATGATAAAAGAAATTGAAAAAATTCCATTCACACGTGATAATTATAGACTCATGGTGATCTTCTGTTTTCATCCCCTACAGCACTGGGATTACAGACATGCACCACCACACCTGGTCGCAGCAACTGGCACAATGCTCTTGTTGGTGGGGCCAGGGCACCATGTGGTGCTGGGGATCCAACCCTGGCACCTGTGTTTGCCTAAGCTGGTGAATAGTCTGCTGAGCCATCTAACTGGCTCTTAATGCACGGAAATTTAATAACACCCTCCAGAACAACCTATAGGTCACAGGTTAAGTAAAGGAAATAATTAAACAATATCTATAATCAAATGAGAATTAAAACACAACTTAGCAGAATTTGTGGAATGTGAGAAAGCAGTCCTCAAAGAACTTATAGCAGTGGAATCTCACATTAGGAAAACAGGCTGAGAATAAATAAATGCCCTAATGCTACACTTCAAACTTCTAGAAGAATTAGATCAGGTCAAGCCCAAAGTCCAAAAAAGGGGGTAAATCATAAAGATCAGAACAAACATCAATACAACTGAGAGAAAGAAAACAGTTCAAAAAATGAATGAATCATAGAATTGGTTCTTTGAAAGAATAAATAAAGTTAATAGCCCTCTAGCCAAACTCACACACAATAAAAGAAAAGAATACTTAATTTAATAACAAAGTATCAACAGTTTGGAAATACTAAAGGCACTATAGAAATTCAGATCATAAATGCCTACTTTGAAAATCTTTACTCTCATAGCATGGCAAACACAGAAGAAATAGACAGATTCCTAGATACATATGAATTATCAAAACTTAATCAAGAAGATATAAAATTTTTGAATAACACAATCAGTTAATGAAATTGAAAATGTAGTTAAAAAAAAAAAAAAAAAAAAAACTTGACAGCAAAGAAAATCCCAGATCATGATGGGATTTCAGCTAAATTCTACCAAAAAAACAAAAGAGATTTTATCTAATACTCTTCTCTAACTCTTCAATGAAATTGAAAAAGGAACAAATCTACTTAACTCATACCTAGAGAAAAACAGTACACTGTTACCAAAACCAAAGACAGACCAGACCATAAAAGGGAACCATAGCCCAAAGTTTCTAATGAGCAGACACAAAAATACTTAAGAAATTACTAGCAAAAATTTCTACCTGTTGTCTCCTAGAATTAATAAGCAAACTAAATAGTGCAGCAGGAAAATACACAAAAATCAATAACATTTCTGTACACAAGAAACTCACTGAGAGACAGAGAGAGAGAGAGAGAGAGAGAGAGAGAGAGAGAGAAATTCAGGGAAAAGCATCCTTCACAATGGTATCCAAAACATTAAAACAACTGGGAATTAATTTAACAAATGGTAAGCACAAGAACCGTGGTTCAATACCCCATGCCACAGGCCATGTGAGCCATGAGCCATGCTGGCCACTGAGACTGGGCATGGTGGTGCACACCTGTAATCCCAGTGCTGGGGAGGCTGAGACAGAAGCATCTCTATGAGTCCAAGCCGCATAATGAAACCTTGTACCAAATCAATCAATCAATCATCAATCAATCAATCAATCAAACTAAAACAGAAACACTAAAAGAGAAAGTAGGTAGAAATCATGAAGATGTGGGGTAGGCAGAGTTCATAAACAAAAGTCAAACTGCATGGGAAATACTTAAAAGAATCTATAACAGGCTCTCATCTTACTGAAATGCTTTTGTATATCAAAAGAAATAATCGACGGAGTGAAAAGAAAACCCGCAAATTGGTGGAAAAACCTGGAACTCAAAGACCTCGTGCTTGCCGTGCAGATGCTTATGCCTCTGAGCTGTTTTTCTGAGGTGGAAAATATCTAAGCAACAGTCATTTAGGCAAAGGAATTCTATCTAGAATATGTAAAGAATTAAAATTATCAGGCCCACAAAATTCAAAGAACCAGTTCAAGCACGAATATTTCAGATGAAAACATAAAATACATGAAAAAAAAAAAAAAAAAAAAAAACATTCTACAACTTTGGTTGTTCAAGAAATGCAAATTAAAACAACACTAAGATTCCATCTTACCCTGGAAAGATTTTGTACCATGAAGAAATCAACTAATAACAAATGCTGTAAAATCTTTAGGAAACAGAAACACTTCTCCACTGTTGGTGGGAGTGTAGACTGGCGCAGCCCCTATGGAAATCAGTGTGGAGATTCCTCAGGAAAGTAGGATTAAAGCTCTATTCCAGCTCACTGTTCCCCTTCTGGGTATTATTTCCGAAGAATTGAAAATGTCATGCCACAGTGATATCTGTGCAGCCATGTTTGAAACAGAACAGTTTCTCATAGCCAAATCTCTGAAACAACCAAATGCTCATCAAGTGATGCTATGGTTTGTGTCTAGTAGTTCCTCCAAAGCCTCATGCATTCATGGGAAAGGGACTTTGAATTTGAGATTAATTCATGATCCACTGGGATTATGGGTTCCGGCACTGCTAGGATTATGGGAGTGAGTACTTTCCCCGGGCTAGCGTGAACAGCCCCAACGCCACTTAAGAGAGTTAGACTTCCCTTCTGCAGCCATCGTTGTCACTACTTCTCCCTTTGCTCTCTGGCTCTTTGCCACTGCCATAAAAGAATGCTCTCTGCCCTGTGCCACTCTCCCACGCCGGTCAAGTGTGGACCAAAACCTCCAGTAACTGTGAGCTGAATAAACCCTTCCTTCCTTCATTTTAGATGTAGGTTATTTGTCCCCGGCAATAGAAGAAGAGTAACAGAAACACCAACGGATTAAAAAAAAAAAACATGTGGTATTTTTATACAATAGAGTATTACTCAGCTAGAAAGAAGGATAAACTTGAGGCTTTTATAGGTAAGTGGATGTAACTAGAGGCTGTTATCATAAGGATAATAAATCAGACCCTTATGTGTAAATATCATATTGTCTCCCTAGGGTAAGTACCTGAAAGTGTCTATAAAAATTTGAAACATACAATAGATGTAGTAAAAGCAAAGAAACTGCTCAAAAGGAATGAATGCAAAAGGAATAAATATTAAGAAAAGACAAAAAAGCAAACCATGTACACACACACACACATAGCTAAGATGAGTATGTCACTAATTTCTACTAGTTTTTTGAAGGGATCAATTAATGAATGAAATTTTCATTCCCATCAATTTTCATGCTTATTTCTGGTCATCTCAGCACCTATGTGGAAGAAAGCAATGTGTAATAGAGCAACCATTGTTGAATACCATCATCTTGTTTGCTTATTCAAAGTGTGTATTGTTGCTAATGTCTGACCTATCTTTTACCTCTTTAAAATAATGTGTCTTCAAAACAATCACTTAAAGCTCCTTCAGAGAGCACTCTGATTGTTAGTTAAAACTTGCCAGTCGCTCTCTGTGACAGTTCATGTCTGAGATGTACCCCCCCCACGCCTCATGTGTTCAGAGGTGGGGCTTGCAGACAATCATTGGTCCATGAGGCCCCTCACCTCATCAGTGCATTCTTCCACGGATACCCTCATGGTTTGATGACATCACTGGAGGTGAGGGAAACTTAGAAGAAGCACCGGAATTGCAGAGAGCAGCACACAGTGGCTCAGTCCAGGGCTCAGTCCTCCGCGGTTCTCTTTCTCTCTGCTTCTCCTGTGTCACATGATGATTCTCTCTCACTGCCATGATAACACCAGACCTGCGGCAAGGGAACCTGTTGGCCATGGGCTGAAATTTCTACATTTATGGGATAAAATATTTTTCCTGCTTTAATTTTACTTTCTCAGTTATGTTGTTAAGAGATCGTAACTTGACTCACACATCCTAAATGAAAATACAGTCTTTTAAGTTTTATTTAATGATTGTACTGTGTGTAACATTCTAGGCTGATCAATTTTTTTTTTTTCAGAACTGGGGTTTGAACTCACAACCTTGCACTTGCCAGTGCAGGCACCTGTGTCACAGAGCTATCTCCCCAGCCCCGAGGCTGATCAATTTTAAAATACTCTGAAAGTGCCATTCAACTGTTGTAGTTGATAAGAAATTTGGTCATCATCCTAACTGCGCATATATTCTCCCTGGTTGCATTCTTAAGGTTCAGCTAGACTATGTACTAACTTTATAAATATCTGCTATAGTTTCATTAAAAAAATGCAGTACAGTAGCCCCTCTCTATTGCACAGCTTGACATCTGTGGATTTACTATTTCACAGGTTTTTAAAGAATATTAATCTAAATTATTTATCCAGGATTTTTTGCTATATCATGGGATTTTGCAGTACCATAAGATATGCACATGTTGTTAAAATTATGTAGGTTGATGAGTTTAGAAAATGATTCAAAACAATAGAGCTATTTCTTAAAATGTGGGAAAAGTTTACAAGAGTGTAGAAAATGTTCATGAAGCCTTAAACATGTATGCAGATACTAAAATAAATACAAAGTCACTACTTTGCTGATTTTCACTCATCGAGAGAGTGTCTGGAATATAAATCCTGTGATAAGTGGGGGACCACTGTATTCATTCATTTATAAAACAAAACATGAAAGTCATCCTTCCATGCTGATATGTGCACTTGGATTTGCTCAATTGAAATGACTATGAGAGGCTGTGATAAAACTTTCCTTTCATCACATTTTAAAGAGTATTGGGCTGTGGAGATAGCTCAGTAGAATAAGTGCTTGTCTGGCAAGCACAAGGACCTGAGTTCGATCCCAGTTCCAGAAAAAAAAAAAAAAAAAAAAAAGAAAGAAAGAGTATTGACTCATTGACAACTTAGGGTCCAACAGTCTGAGTCTCTACAAGAGTATATGCTTTAGGACTTTCAGTTGGTAGAGAAGGCATCATTTATACAAACATACTCTTACTGAGAGTTATGTCCTTTCTAGATTATTCATATAATGAAAGAAAATAGGTTCTGAAGTTTCTTAAGAATTAATTTTAACTTTGCACAGCAGATGAGCATTAGAAAAACATAATACTCTGAGGCGTCTTTTTCTGAAGTGTGCATACATTTTTTGAGGGTGGGCTTTGTGTGCTAAGAACATTTCTCTTGTAGCATTCCAGGATGTTATTTTGCCTGACACCCCATCACGTTAGAAGAATAAGTCTCGTGGGTCAAGTCTCTCTCATTTTATAATTACCTCTGCAGTACTTAAGGAATTTTAGACAGCTATTTCTTTATTTATGTACATCAATAAAAACTTTATAAAAAGAGATTCAATATTTGTGTTAGATAAAAAAACGGAAGGTAACACTTAGCATTTTACATTTGCTTATCTGGCAAACATCCTTTGAAAATATAAATGGGATTTATTGCTTAGCCTAAGTTGGCTAGGGGAAATTCAGGTGAGAATTCTGTTGAGGCAACAACTCTTCTGCATACTCTCAGCTTACTCTGAATTTAGGGTGAAAATAAACTTATTTCCTTGCAGAATGCCATTACTGCTTTCTTTCACTCGTTCAAACTTATCACCTCATGCCTTAACAACTAAGAATCTTAAAAATAACCCTTCACACTCTTTCTGCTTTGATCCTACCCCCACATACACATTAGCTCGAGTCTACATTCTCTTTTTTCGTTTTGTTAGACTACAGAAAGAACACTATCCATAATATTTTCATTTTCTCAAGTTTGTGGCATGTGGAAAACTCACCCAAGAATACCTGGAAGCCCTGTTGTGAAAGGACAGCCACCTGCCATGTACACTGATCTCAACAGTGCCCAGAGTGGATTTCTTTTTTCTTACCTTACTTCATGATTGTCATCTTTTGTAAAACTCAGTGTCATCATTTCCCCATTTCCTGGAGACAGTGTGATGGCTGAGCCTTGTCCTTTCTTTCCAAACATAGCTCATCAATATTTAAATCTGACACTCTTGTCCCCGAAATCACTTTGCAAACCATTTCGATGTTATATGCTAGCTATTTTCCTTGTGTTGTTTCCCCACCAGCTCTTGTCTGTGGAACAACAGCCTACACTCTTTCCATCATATCACCTCATTTGTGAGCACCTTTTCGAAGGCTCAAGGATTTCTTTGAAAAATGCAAAGCTTAGCATTTTGCTCCTAGTTTTCTTCTCTCTCTCTCTCTCTCTTTTTTTTTTTTGGTATTTACAAACCACTAAAAATCAGTATCTTACTAACATCTTTCTTAAAATCCTCAGAAATATTCACTCATTTCCCATCTTTCTGTCCTTGTCTTCTATAATTTCGAGTATGGCTTTACTAGGGCTGCTGAAATAAGGTGCCACAAATTGGATGACTTAACAGGAATTTATTGTTTCATAGCTCTAGAGACTAGAGATGTGAAATTAAGACGCCTGCAGTGTTGTTTCCTTCTGAGAGCCATAGAAACAAATCGGTTAAATTCTTTTTTCCTGGTTTCTAGTCATTTGTCTGCAGTTGTACACATGTTCTTCCTGTGAGCACCCAAACTCACTTTTGAATAAATATAGTAACCATGAAGATTAGGTTCCACCCTAATAAGTTAATTGTAACTGGATTATTTCTGAGGAAATTGTGTTTCCAAATAAGGTTACATTGAGGTGACGGGGTTATGTAAGAGTTCAAGATGCCATTTTTAGAGGACAGAATCCTCCATGGTCTTTCAATGATGTTCTCATAATATGGTATCTTTATTTGCTCTCAGAATGTATTATGCAACATAATATATTATTTTCATGTGTTGTTTTACTATGTGTATTTTGTACTGTTTTATATTTTGGAATTTAAACATTTTATATTCACCTCAGTTACCATCATGTACTATAATGTGTCCTCCTAAATTACAGAATGTTCTTTCTTAAATACTATCAGAGAAATCTGATATGAGTAATATTATATAGAAACTAGTTTTTCTATATAAAACTACTTTTCTATATATGGGATCCTACAAGTGGAAGTGGTTTCTACCCTCTTAGGGCATATATAATATGTATTTCTGCACTCAGAACCTAGCGTAACATTAAACAATTACAATAGATCTTTAAAATATGAGAGTTAATGAGGGGATTATATGCAGGGCAAACGGAGTTCGCCACAGTTGGAGATCATAGGTACTGATCATCAGTGAAGTGGATATATATCCTTATTACTCATAATGCCATCAATCAATCATTAATAATTGTATAGTTCTATTAGAATCTATACTCACTTTATAAAGTAACTAGATTACTGTCAACACATGATACTTGTAAGGCATATTCAGTCGTGAAATTCAAGAACATTATTTAACAACACAATTTGCCATATTGAACAAAACAAAATGTTTGTTGTTATGAACTAATCATTAGAATTGGGGAGTTACATAAAATAGTGATTTATTAACGGAAATGTTGTTGCAAAGGAAATAAGGGAAAACAATTTAAATTCCAATCAAGATTAGAATTCTAGAGGCTGCAGAGATAGCTCAGTAGTCTAAGTGTCTGCCTGGCAAGCACGAGGACTCAGGTTCAATCATCGTACCTCATGCCGTGCTAGGCCCAGAACCCCCGGCACACCTTGCTGGTCCTAAACAAGTCGTGATGGTGCATGCCAATAATGCCAGCACTGGGCAGGTTGAGATAGGAATTGCACCAAGGGCCTGAACTGCATAGCATGCCAAACAAACAAACAAACAAAAATAAATAAGTTCTGCATATTTTTCATAATATTTTTTATTTTTTAACTTTTTATTTTAAGTATAGTATTGAAACAGAGAGATTGCAAATGATACATAATTTCACTAAACGAAATTATATGAATTATATGAGTTTTCTAGAATTTATTATACTGCACAGTGTTCTGTTCAACCTGGTTGTTCATATTATCTGATATTTGCATGCAAAATCGGAAGAGCAAAGAAAAACAGAAAGATATATAAAAGAAATTAAAAAGAGAAAAAGGTCAAGGAGTTGAAGAAAGGAGACCAAAAAAAGGAAGCACGAACTGTTTCATTCCACAGATCAACAGAAATCCATAGCACAATTATATAATACGTAATCATTTGTCTTACAAGAAGACATCATTTTCATAGTTACCTCAAATACCTGTTCCTAACTTGCTCCACAGAACTTGTTAAAAATAGTGCTAGAATACACTTACATTATTTGAGAATGCAAATCAATCATAAAAGTATTTCAAACACTGATAGGTGGGAGTAAACAGCTTCACTATTACCACAGCATTAGTACTATTTTGTGGTTTTCCAAAAATCTGTTCTTTGAATTAAAGATGCCTGAAAGCTTTGTGTCACTATTCGACATGTTTAACTCATTAAGAGAAGAAGGTTGTTTGGTTCACATTTCAAGGTTCCGGGCTGCCCCTGGATGGCCCCGTTGCTTTGGGCCTATAGCTGGACAGGATTTCACAGCAGGGACATGAAGCGAAGCAGAAGGGTTAAAGTCACTTGACGCAGAAGACACAACAGACTGAATGGAAAGGCTGGAGACACACAGAGCCTTTGAGCGCACATCCCATTCTATCCCATCTGTGAAGTTTCACCATCTCCTAAATAACCATCCTGGAGTCCAAGCTTTGAACACGTACGCCCTTAATTTTTTGAAAACTCTTTATTTATTCGGTACAGGGTCTCACTACACAGCTAAAACTCATAGTGATCCTCCTACCTCAGCCTCCCCAGACTTGGCCACCGTCTCCAGTTTTGGTGGCCTGTACAGTGTCCCCCAGTTCTGGGGCCAGCACAGCATGCAGCATGGTGATAGAACCCAGGTCCTTGCACTTGCCAGGCAGGTGCTTACACCATAGAGCTATCTCTTCAGGCTTTAGACAACATTATAAAACAATTGTATTTCCTTTAGTAAGAAATACCAGTGAGACAGTTTCAAAACACGTTAGTAGGATGGCCATAATAATTCATACAATGTATATTGTTGTTTTCATAGAGCACATTTTGCATCTACACTATAGCCATACCAGAAACGGAACACCTAACACTCTGTCTCAAAAATATTATTACTAATTCCAAGGACAGTTTTCTGGCCCAAGAAACACAGAGATGCAAATAAGGGTGAACCTCAGGAAAAATTAGAAACAATATCCATTGCATTCAAGATATTTTAAAACCTTATGCCTGTTTTTTATCTGCCTGTATGAATGCCTCCTTGGTTCACCTCCAATTGCCTTTCCTGTCTCTTGAGGGTATCTCTCTTCTTCAGTCCACCTGGCTTGCCACACAGAACACAGATGAAAGGCTAGCTCCTGGCCATATTTCCAATGAGCAAGGTTCTTGGAAACACCCGATTTGCTCAGCTGGAATCTGAGGTCTAGTTCTAAAAAATTTTTTCTCAGTTAAGGGTCAGAGACATGCTTGCAAACCGACACTACTACTATAACAATTCGTAGAAATGAAAATTTAAGGATACTGAGATCCATTCAGACAGAACTAATTGTTAACCTCCCCCCCATGTTTTTTGGTGATGGGGGGGAATCAGGGTCTTACTATGCAACCCAAGCTGGCCTCAAGTACATGAAAGTCCTCCTACTTCAAACTTCCAAGTGCTGGGATTATATGGGTCAGTCATTTAATGTTGTGAATTTATTTTCAGCAGATAGACTTGGCTTCATAGATGAATATGGAAAACTTTAATTCCCATGGGTATCTCCCATAAAGACATCCCAGATGATGCCCTTGACAGATGAGAAGCACACAACACTTCAGATATCTTTAACATGAGTTTAGCAGATACACCTTCTTTTTGTGATGGAATATTATCTGCATGCTAGCGAGGTATCGAATCCATGTTTCTCAATGGCATTGCTTAAGGAAGTTACACTAATGGAGTACTTCAATTCTGCCTTTGGGATCCTGGTCTACTCTTTCTGGCCAAACCAGTTTTTAGCTCTATGATCCTTTTAATTCAATTAGTAAACGCCTCTAAAGGCTTACCGTCACGTGCATACAATCAAAGTCTTTTTAAAACCCAACTGTTTCCACAGATTGCTTCGAAATTTAGTAGAGCCAAGTGTCTACTTAGCTGTGACATTAAGGAAGATGTTTTATACCAGTTCAGAAACTAAGGCAGATGTTGCATGTCTCCTAGCCAGAGCCAAAACTATGGAGTCTCAAGAGTTGACTGCCTCAAGAGAAAAGACATATTTGTGTGAATGTGTGTGTGTATGTATGTGTGTTGTGTGTGTATGTGTGTGTGCTTTGATGAATTTTTATGCTACAGGTGTGACACTTAGGCATCTAAACGAAAAGAGTCACAAATTATCTAAATTTGGGAAAACCGCATTTTTATTTGGGAAAGTCTTTCACAGATTTTGCTATTCTAGGGAATAATTTAAAGATACTTAAAAAAGATAGATATCCTATCTATTAGATTGGGAGAAAGGAAAATATAAAAGTATTTACTAAATCAAATACTGTATGTCGATAATGATATTATTGCACATTAAAAATGATTTAAGCAAGTGCGCAGGCATTGCCTTGTTGAAATCTCTCTCTCTTTATCTCTCTCTCTCTCTCCATCTCTATATATGCATGTGTAACCACTGCACAGTTTTGCACATGCATGTATTTGTGCAAATGCACACAACTGTAGGCATGTATGTTCATAGTCCTAGATATGTGATCAGGGTGGTTTTCACACAGAAAGTAAGACCTAAAGGATTTGAAGACCAGAGACATGGAGAAAAAACCTGGAGCAAAATACTTCACAAGACAGAGAGGGTATAGCTCCATGTCCTCCCATGGGATTTTTTTCTGGTTTATTTCAGGAAGAGTCAGGGAGTCAGTACATCTGGAGGGAATGAAGAGAGATAAGAATAGTTCAGAGTAATAATGCCAGAGAGTAGGGACTGGACACTGGGTTGTGTGAGAGGCTTACAAGCATTCTAAGGAATCTGAGAAAGGTAGTCAATATTAGCACTTCAGGCATCTTTGACAGTTTTCCCCTCAGTCATCCTTGACATTCAATAAATCACTAAATTCTATAGTTTTGCTCCAGGCATGGGCAGTAACTCCTTTCGCTGCTCTCTCAAAAGTTCCTGAGCTAGATCAGCTCTCACCACCTCCTACTTGTTAATTACAATCGCCGCCTTATCTGACAGCCTGCCTGATTTCCTTCCTTCTCTGCGCGGCCCCGAGAGAAGTCCCAGTCAGTCCCTTTAAATGACCAAACCCAGTCACGTAGACAATTGGAAACACATTTCATTGCAGCACAATAAACCCAAAGTCCAGCACACTAATCAGGACATTGAACAATCTTTCCTCAATTTAACTTTGCAGTCTTATTTTCAGGTAGTAACCTCATGGCTCACATTTGCCATGCCTACAGCATTCTGTGCCCACATCGCTTGAATTGGCAAACAGCTTGTTTCCCATATCGGGCCTCAGCACCTTTGTTTCCAAGTAAAATTTTTCATGACTGTGTCACTTAATACTTTGTTTTTCACTTAATACTGTTAAGGCATCAGACTCTGTATCTATCTGCTATTCCTTCCTGTGTTGCAAAGATGTTTCCTTCATGAAGTTTGATGCTGCATTTTCAAGTTATTAGGTTGATTCTAGATGCATCTAGAAGGCGTGAGTGGGGAGTCCACCATGGTACTCCCAGTAGAAATGCCAAGGTACTTAAAGAAAAGTGAGCAAGTACTGGTGGGTGACAGCAAGTTCCTAACTAGAGATTATATTTAAGAATGTGGGAGTGAGCCAGGTAGCTCTGCTGACTAAAGCACCTCCTTAGACACACACATACACACAGACTGGGGTTCGATCCCCATCTTTCCATGCCAGCCTCACAGCTGGGGCCCGCTTAGATGGTGGCTGACATGGGGCGTGGTGGCCCACACCTGTAATTCCTGTACTTGGGAGGCTGAAAGCAGAAGGATCACTTCAAGTCCAATCCGTTTTGTGAGACCCTGTGTTAAATACATTAAAAAAAAAAAGAATCAGGACGAACTGATAGACTGTTATGGAGAGAGCGACTTAAGTGCCAGTTTGAAAACTGTGGATTATAACAATCATCTTGCTAGGTTATAGCAAAGATGACTGAAATCATATCACCTATGATTTTGATATCATAAGATATCTCCCATCATGCCATATATCGTCAATAAATATTAGCCACTGTGCATATAATAAGCCAAGCTCACTATTTCCTGGGATGAGGAATGAGCTGATCCTGTTAAGGCAGATTCAATACTAGGAAAAATAGACAGAACCAAAGGATAGGTCTTATTTCAAGAAAATAGTTGTGCTGCAGGAGATTTCCAGAATAAGCATGGGTATGATACTGGTTCACTAAAAGCAGTACAGAGCTCATGGATTCTCTTGCAGGGATATTGTTCCTGGATATCCCACGGATAAGGACTGGGACAGACTAGGGTAGCAACCAGATAACGTTTGTGAAATATTCCGGTTGGATGCTTGCTAAAATCAATATTAGTCGTAGAAGAGAATGTATCTCATGAATTCGGAGACAAAACGTGAGGCTTTGCTCTTCTTTGTAATTCTGTTCTACCCCCAAGTTGGTGCCATCAAGATCATTACTGGCAATATATATGTATATTCCTGGAGCCTATTCCAAAGAATGACATATAATGGGACTCAATAAGCTTTTGCTAAATGAATTAATGCTGACTCCTCACTTCCGCTTAGCAATCAATATTTTAATTACATTGGTGGCAGTTATGGTTAATTCATGAAGCATTAATGTGGAGCAAGCACATTCCCCTGGAAGAAAATACAGAGCAGAATGCAACAAATAGCATCGTGGATACTATCAGGTAAATCTATTGGTCTCTCTCCTCCTTGACTGGTGCGCTATATAATTCTAGTTCCATATGGAATAATAAAGCAGCTCCTCCTACTTTCCCTCATATTTGTGTCTACTCACTTTGCAACAGTTCTTACCACGTTCCCAACTTAAGGGTGCTGGTGCCAGCAACCTCGACCCCTTTTGAAACCTCTTTATTTAATCTGCCTGTACTTATGAGGCATGTGTTATCTACCAGGCATCCTCTGCGTGTACCAAGGTGGTGTTGAGATGTTCCATGTTCTCAGTGCCTGGGTTTCTCTGGGAGGAGAGAGAAATAAACGGAAAAGCACTAAGGCCTGTTTTTGAGACAGGGAGATGACTCTGAAGATATACAGAATGACACCTAATCGGGAGCCACAGGAAAAAGCAGGCCAAACTGTTATCAGTCTTTCACAAATTTTTCTCTCTCTCTCTCTCTCTCTCTCTCTCTCTCTATATATATATATATATATATATATATATATATATATATATATCGTGCTCGTTTCAGCAGCACATATACTAAAATTATAGATAGATAGATAGATAGATAGATAGATAGATAGATAGATATACACATATATCTATCTTACAAATACATACATTTGTAATTTGCCAAATTGTAGTTGCGCCTGCATGCCAGTGGGCAACAGGGCTCCTTCTGTGCTAAGCAAATGTATAACTCCTGAGCTACATCCCTAATACCAAAGCTTCTTTATTTTCAAAGTAGGTTAAATTTATCTTTGCACTCATATTACATGTTGCAAGACTCCCTCTGGCAAGCTGGGGCGTGTGGCACGATGAATGTACAAGTTAAAGATGGGGTGCAGCTCAGTTTGATGGGAAGGCCTGATCGACACCTGTCATCCAGCTTTATAATTAATAGCCTTTCCTTTTCCACTTTTAGAGTAATTTGATTTAAGCCATTAATTTCATGGTCACTCTCATAAAAACTGGTCAAGATGGGCTTGCCGGGTTGAACTGAAGAGAGGAATTTCCCTGCCTCTAGACCAAATTTCCCTCTTAAACTCTACCTTTATAGAATCCAACTGGAAGTACAGAATTTCCTTTTACTGTTCTGCTGTTGAGCATTTATTTAAAAGACTTATAATTGTGAATTTGTCTTACTAGTTTGAGACATAGATCTCTTTTTAAAATCTTCTAATCAGTTTTAGTAGTGTGGAGTGCCTCTCTAGGACCTGAGAAATATCCCTTTGAAATGTCACAAAGGAAGACAGTGCCCTGGAAAGTGTCTCAGAAAAAGTAGGACTCTGAATTCCTTTCAGTGTGCTCCAAGTTGTGAAATCACCTACTGTCATTCAAATACAATAAAGATATGTCAGGCATGGGAGTATACACCTGTAATCTCAGCACTTGGGAGGCTGAGACAAGAGCACTACTATAAGTTCAAGGACAGCCAGGGCTATACAGTGAATTTAAGGCCGACCTTAAACTGCATAGCAAGACCCTGTTTCAACAAACCAAAACAATAGCAAAAAGGTACACTAAAGATGATTTTCCTAGGATAAGTTCAACCAGGAAACACAGACATTTGTTTCACCTTCTCTCCTACCCTGACCCACACACCCCAGGCCCTAAGTGTTCTCTGTGGAAGAAAACATAGAGTTCTGCTTTGTTCTCTTTCCTGTATTGCAAGAGCCTTCCATAGTATGTCTTCTCTGATTCAGTTTGATCCAGTGCAACTTTCACGTTGGTGAGAAGACATCACCTGAATATAGAGGCCTTAGTACGAATCATAAATTTTTCCCTGAACTAAAGACTCATGAATTCAGTTGTCCACCGATTTCCTCCTTATTATATCTGAGAGGCTCTCAAGCTTCTCATTTCTAATGACCGATGTACCCTGCTCTTAGCACAGAGAAGCAAACACTACTGGAAATTTCCTCTTGCTCAGACAATACTCCTTGAAGTCAAAATTCACTCTTTTCATTTTGCCCTGCACCTGCAAATTTTCCTGAGTTGAAGTGTAAAACCTCCCTAACATCTATGTCCTGACACTGAAGTATCTATTATTCTAGCTTAAGACATCTTTTTTTTTTCTTTTGGTGGATCATTATAAATACATCACTACATTATAAATATATCGCTAACTTCATTTCTTCTTGTCTTAATTTTCTCCTGCTCTTGACCAACAACAGAGCCACTCTTTCCAAACAGTCTTTTACTTTCCTTTTGTATTACTTTTAATAACAAATACCAATATGACAGTTTCAAAACAGATTAGTAGTATACTCCCAATATTTGATGCAATGTATATTGTTGTCTGCCTAGTAGTTATACAGAGCATTTGTTTAAAACATTTCCACTTTCAATATCCATCGAAATAAAAGCCAGAAACTTCTACAACTTTTGTGGTAGACTGTAATAATCCCACTGAGAACACATCTAGAACAAAATCAAGAATGTATCTGAAGACCTTAAGACCCCAGACAGACTTATTTCCCACAGCAGAGGTGGTCATCATTACTGTTTTTAGGGAGGTAGAATATGACGTTTGCTACGTAGTGACTTATGAATTGATATCTAGATGCTCATTCAGTTTTCTCACTCTAGAGACAGATTCACCCCTCAGAGGAAGGCAACTTCAAAAGCCTACTTGTAGCTCTGCTGAAGCTTACTTGTGAGAGCAATCACTTCCACACAGTTCTCTGAACTGAGCTCTTCCTGATATTTCTATTGTTATCAAACTACTCTTACATACCCACTTGTGGCTCATTTTATTTAAATACAAAGTTATATCAGATAGTACCCCAGATTTTATTCATCTTCTCAAAGCTCTGAGTACCAGCTTGACATGGTACAGAGCAGGCAATGACTGACATTAATTAGTTGGTATAAAGTAAATTGAGAGTCTGTTTTAAGTAACTTTTGATGAAGCTCATGGCTCTCATGAGGGTGAGATCACTCCCTGGGCCAACAGCCAGAGACAACGCCAGCCAATGGCCTGTGGAGTCCCAGCCCCTCAGAGTAAGACAGCATTGCAGCTGAGGACTCTGGGACTCTAACCCAAACCCCTTCTCCAGTTGAACAGCTACAGTTAGCAGACACAGAGGCCGTGCATGAGCCACAACCCTTTTCTGTTTATTCATAAGAATGCTTTGTCCCTCAAATTCACAGTGCTTGCCTATGTCAGTAGTTCACTGGCGTCTCTTCCTGTAGCAAACCAGCCCACTCTGCAATTAGCTTCGACACCTAATACTTGTTGGAGACACTGGGGCCTTGGAGTCTCGGTCTTTCTTTTTGTCTAACTTTCTCACTTCCATTTTGTAACTAAGGTATGTCTTGTCTGTGTTTTAGTCCGTCAGTGTATGACTGAGTAGATTGGAGGTCTTGGGCCACAGTCGTGATAGCAAACTATCTCCCCATCTAGGTCGACTGCATCACTTATGTTCAGAGAAAAGACATTAAGTTGTGAAGTCCTGAAGCTCCTTATGACTAATTAATATGTGTACATGTTGGCAAGAGGTGTTGAACCTTACATATTAACTTGGCTTTACATGAGACAGTCCAAAAAGCCACTAGAACACAGAACAGCTGCTGTCCCCTTAATTTGGTATATCATGGACGGCTTGAACATATTTCAATAATTTCCCAGAGAAAGCAACAGTGGTGAGCTTTATGTGATTGGAGGTTAAATGCATTTTTAAATCTATAATGTTAAAAAAAAAAAAAAAAAAAAAAAACAAGTTACAAACCCCATAAGTGTCTTGGGGATAAGTGAATAATTGTGTTTTAATAAACATAAATGTATGCCTGACATATACTTAGGTTATCTGAGACAAAAGTGCTAAAATATCCCGATTGTTAAGTGGTGAAAGGGCTCTGTTTTCCAAGCTCATTGTGTTAGTTCAGTCCTGAGTCGTGTCTGCATGTTTTTAAGAGAAATAGGAGGTTATTTCAAGTCTATTTGCAGGAACAATTGAAGTGTTTCCTGTACCATGATTTAATTTCTAGTTTCCATTTTTTCCAGGCTTAGCAACTAATAATTACTATAATCAGTGACACTATAACTTTGGTCACACATACACAGCACACAGCTTTACTCATGACACATAGCAAGGGCTCCATTCATAACAGCTCCTGTCCGCTCTGGTATCCCTATCACGGAGACATCACTAAATTCAAACACATCTAAGGCAATATAACTAAATAATTAGAAATTAACTTTCTCCTCTTTTATTTCCCAATGTATTAGTCAATATATTGTCACCTTTCTCTCATCCAAGAACTTTAAAATGTTTCTTCATTCATTTAAACCACACTAGGCTTTGTGAATAAGATAAAGACAGATGTTAAGCAGGAACGACTGTGTCTACTATTCCTACCTATTATCTACTGTTAGGATGTCCCATTCCTTTCCATTCCACCAGCCTCTTGGACATTTGCTGATGAAAATTATTTTGAATCCACTCCATTGTTTGGGATCTTGCTCATGAGTACCTTTAAAATAAATATTTATTTGAATAAACATTTCTGGCAAAAAAAAATATATATACTTTTTTTTTTTTTTTTTTTGGCTTTTTGAGACAGGGTCTCACTATGCAGTTGAGGCTGGCCTTGAGCTCACTTTTGTAGCCCAGGCTGGTCTCGAACTCGCACTGATCCTGCTGCCTCAGCCTCCCAAGTGCTGGGATTACAGGTGTGCGCCACCACGCCCGGCAAAAGATTCTTTATGTTACTCTTTTTAGTTGCTTCTTCAGGGGTGAAACATTTTAACCTTGTTCAGCCATTCATCCCAAATGAATGGACAGGCTGATTCTCTCTCTCTCTCCCTCTCTCTCTCTCTCTCTCTTCTCTTTCTCTCTCTTCTCTCTCTCTCTCTCTCACACACACACATACTCACACACACACACACACACAACACACACGCACATATCAACATGCACACAATTATGGTATTCAAATCATGGCACTTGTAAGGACCATTTCTTTGTTCATGAATTGCAGTGGTAATTTACATTACAGAGATTTGCCTGCCCTGTGTTACTGTGGCAATTTTTTTTGCCAAATAAGACCGGAATCTACAAAAACAGTCTTGAATTCAGTTAAATTTTCACAAAACAAATGATAGAAAAATAGAAAAGGAAGTGACAAGGTAGTATTTTTAAAGATTTTAAAGACTTTCCTTCAAAGAATGACTAAAGACATTGTGTCTGACTCTAAGGGTACGGATCCAAGACAAAAGACATAAACCTCTGGAACCAATAGACAAGAGTTTCAGTAAGGGAGGCAGTGTTATTATATAAGAAGAACTTCTAGAGTTATGGAAATAATGAAACAAAAACAAGTTGGTCCATCACAAGTTTATAATCTCCCAACATCTGACTTAACCAATCCAACACTTGTAAGGCACTCCAACACGGAGATGTTTTCCTTGACTCCGAGTACATTTAGTTTAGTAGTGCCCAGCCTGTCTTTCACCAGTCACTGGCTTTGTGGAAGGCATTTTCTCCCATGGACATAGGGGTGGAATGATGTTGGTTTCAGGATGACTGAAAGGAGCACGGTCAACCTAGATTTGAAACAGGCACAATTTATAATAGGGTTCGCATTCCTATGAGAACACAGTGCGGCCAGAAAGCTGAAAGACTTGAGCATTTGGACATAACAGAATCAATGCAGAGGGCTTGATTCCTGGCTTTTTACCACTTGCTAAAAGGCCGTTCCTTATAGACCATGGAGAGATATCAGTCTCTATCCTGCGGTTTGAGACCTCTGAATTAGATGATCTCTTATATTCTCTGCTCTTAATTTTCCAAGGCTTGAAACAAGTGCTTATCTTCTCCTTTAACTACAAAGTCTGTACAAGGAGAAATTTTTAGGGAACTATATCAAATATACTTCCTTCAAAGAAATCCCTAGAGTTAATTCATGCAAAGAGAAATTAATAATGCACTACATCACCCAAAGTTCTTAATTGTTGCGTCTTTGTTTGAGTTTCCTTTCAGTGCAACTTCCAAAGAAAGAAAGAAATAGCTTTGAACTCGTCACAGTACTCAGGATTTAAATTCCACGATGGTCAGCGAATATTAAAGAATAAAGAGGGAATATATTTGAACCTCTGTTTTGAGCCTACATCAAAAATAGATGGCTTGAGTTAGTGCTTCTGCAAATGTCCCACACATATGTTTCCCTTTTCTACATGTGTCAGTTGCATTTAGGCTTGAAACAACACAACAGTTCCTTCTGTAGTTCACTTAATCAACACAGTGATAAAGATGAAACACTATCATCAAGTCAAAATTGCTCTAATCTGTGAGGAAATACCCTTACAGAAGTGCAGTGACAGTAAGAATGTGGAATTAGCATGGAATCCAAACCAGAGATGTTGAGATGTTGATGTAGTTTTGTACCGTATGACCTGCTTTTCTAAGACTGCCAGGCTATTGATGGCCTCATTCTACAGCACTGCATGACCAGAGTCACCAGTCAGCTAATCTGATGTGGCAATTAGGCCCATGTCAAAGCTAAGGTTAGTGTTTAGAGTGCTGTAGTGTGGATCCTGAAGTTCCCCAAAGGTGACATGTTAATGGCTTCCTTCCTAGAATGGGACACTCTGGAGTTATGAAAACCTCAAGAGGTGATATCTTTAGGTATGTGTCCTTAAAGGCTCTGTGGGACCATGATCCCTCTCTCTCTCTCTCTCTCTCTCTCTCTCTCTCTCTCATTCTCTCTCTCTCTCTGGCTCTGTTTCTTTCCCTGTCTTTTCTCTGTCACTACCTCTCTGTGCATCTCTCTCTTTCACTCCCTCTGTCTATCTCAATCTCTGTCTCTCTATCTCCATATGTCTTTTTGTCCCTGTCTCTGTCTCCCTCTGTTTCTCTCTCTGTCTTTTTTGTCACTCTCTCTCCCTCTCACCCTCTGTCTGTCTCTCTGTGTATGTCTCTGTCTGTCTTTCTCTGTCTGTCTCTTTCTCTGTCTCTCTTCCTCTGTTTCTCTCTCTGTCTTTTTTGTCACTCTCTCTCCCTCTCACCCTCTGTCTGTCTCTCTGTGTATGTCTCTGTCTGTCTTTCTCTGTCTGTCTCTTTCTCTGTCTCTCTTCCTCTGTTTCTCTCTCTGTCTTTTCTCTGTCTCTGTCTCCTTCTGTCTCTGTATCTCTCTGTCTCTCTTTGTATCTCTCCCTCTGTCTGTCTCTGTCTCTGTCTCACCCTACCTGTCTCTCTCCCTCCCTCTTACTCATGTGTTCCTGGCCATAGGCAAGCTCTGCTTTGCCCTTTCTCTTGCTGGGATTTCTTTTTTGGTCATAGACATAAAGCAGTGGGGCAACTGATTGACCATGGACTGGATCTCCTGAAATTATGAGCCTAACTAACTTTATAATTTTTATAAGTGAATCATTTTAAATATTCTGCTGTACTTTTTCCTACAAACTGACTGCCTAGTTATTGCAAACTAACTAAAAGAAAGCACATGCCTAGAGCACTAAGCACTAGGCCCATGGTGAAAGTATTGTGGCTGTGGCTAGAGAGCCTAAGTTCTAAGCCACTCTGTCAGCAAACTTGGACTGAACACTTAGATTGATGTGAACTCTCTATGCAGTCCTGAAAACAAAGCTACACAAAATACAAAACCTGATTGGGCATGGCGACATAGATCTGTAGTGTTAGTACTCTGTGAGGCTGAAATTCAAACCCAGCCCGAGCCACTTAGCACTTTACTGAGACCTGTTGTAAAATAAACAGATAAACAAATAAATAAATCAAAGAAGGGGTTGACAGTTATAGCTTAGTACAAAGTTCTTGATTTAATCATCAGTTCTGAAAAATTGCCTCCGACGGTGGCTGGGGGGAATGGCTCGGTATCATGAGCACCCACCTGGCAAGCTCAAGGACACGGGTTCAATCCCCTGGAACACATGCCTTCCAGGCTCTGGAACGCCAGGGTGAGCTGTGCCAACCCTGAGCCCTGTAAAGCCAGCCCTGAGGAGCCTGAGGCAGAATCATCGCTATGAATGGAAGCTGGATAGCAAGATCCTGTACCAAATAAATAAATAAATTATTTCTCTAAGACCTAAAGAAAGAAAATTCTCATGCTATGAAGGCTCTCCTTCCCTTGTCAATTTGATGGACACACCCACCTCTGTTAACCACACTTAATTTCTACATAACACAAAGAAAGTTAATAATTCTGCCAAAAAGATGATAGAACTACCTGACATTTAACAAACAAAAATATCTTCAGTAATCTCAATAATCCCTTCTCTAACATCTCAATGATTCTAACATGTTTCAAAAATCAAAGTCTAGGGACCTGGAAGGATGGCTCACTGGTCTAAAGCGCCTGCTTAGGAAAGCTTAGGAGGCTGCAGAGAACGTGGTTCGATCCCTGGCACCACATGCTGCACCAGCCCTGCCCTCAGAGCAGGCTGAGCCGGCCATAAAAATAAATAAACAAACAAACAAAAGTTCTGAAACAAGAAAAACAAATTAAAAAAAAAATCAAAGTAGAAGTTTCTTCTGAAACTCTGGGTGAGTCAGCATGAACCCATTACAGCTTTCAATAATACAAATAGCCTGAGGACCAGCGAGATAGCTCAGTGGACTAAGTGCCTGCGTGGGTAAGCACAGGGACTGGGGTTGGACGGCCTGCACAGCGTGCTACTCCAGCCCCGCCCTTGGGCACACTGAGCCTGTGACAGGGTGTGGATATAGTGGCACACAACTATAATCCCAGTGCTGGAGAGGCCAACAACAGGAGGATCACTGAGAGTCTGAGCTGCCTCGTGAGACCCTGCACAAAAGCCAAAAAATAAAAAAATAAAAATACTTGAAATAGTAAATTTTATAGTATTTGAAATTGATCTCAATGGTTCCACGGAGGAGCTAGGATTTGTATCGCATCTGTTATCCTTAAACTTTAAACTGATACATCAATTAACCTCTGCTACTCCAGCGTCTCCTGCGGTAACTGTCCTCATTAGCGGAACATTATGACCTTCCAAAGACACCGTTTCCAGGATCAGCTTGTATGTTAACTTGTGTTCCACCTATCAGGTGCATTCTCGGCTTCAAAAAGGCCAGCCCTGTGCCTCATTTACTTCTGCTACAGGGACAAAATCCATTCCTCTTATTCTATGACTTTGCTCCATCGTGAATGTTTCTCAAGAAATTCTGCTGCTCTCCACTGATTGCTCTCTCTCTCTCTCTGTCTCTCTCTCTCTCTCTCTCTCTCTCTCTCTCTCTCTCTCTCTCTCTCTCTCCCAACCTTCTCAAGTGATCTTAGCCTTCAGAGGGCAAGGCCAATGAGACCCTGCATAAAACAAAACAAAGAAAAAAAAAAAACTTAAAAAAAAGGTAAGGCCATACAACAATATTAACTATGTGTCATTTCTCTTCTCTTGAATTATCACCTTACACCTTGTTTTTATGACAAGTCAATTTCTAACAAGTTTAACTAACACCTCTGTTTTTCCAAATGCTACTGAGGCGAATCTGCTATGATTACTGTGTGTCAGCTCCCTTACTGGTGACTTATCCCACGCATGCATTGTCTCATTACCTATTCATGATCAAATCCAATAGACTTTGTAAACCCCAGAAAACTGAAAACACAGAGAGATCTTAAAGGTTCCTATTTTATTAGAGTCACGAAGGAGTAATGAAATCACTGATTAGCCTCTGAGATACTTATGAAATTTACAGGGTGCTGAACACTTATCTATGGATGCTTAGCAGGTGGAGTTGCCCCTTCTGGATTTCAAGGAATACAGATCCAGGTATCAGTGGGGTGATAAAGCGATACTGACTGTGCCTTAACGAAAAATATATGCAATGAAGTAAAAGAAAACTGTTTCCAGGAAAAATAAGAGTGTTTCTACAGTTTTCTTTTATTTCAGTTTTTAATGGACTTTAATTTGTGCTGGTGCAATATCCCTTAAATTTACGTTACAATATTATTTTGCTTCTTCCTTAAAATCTAGTTCTTATTACTTCATCTTTACTTGAGCAAAGCATGCTTGCTTTCATTATAAATTATAAATACAATTTGAAATACACTGGAACAGAAAGAAAAAATCTAAGAGTTCTCACTATGATTTTCTAATAGTATAAAGGTAACTCTTTAAAAATTAATTTATAGTAAAATATGGCATGAAGTCATTAGGAGTGAAGATAATGATTTCTAAAACCTAGTGATTCAAGAAAGGTTGAAAATGATATTCTTAAGAAATACTTGTGAAGTTAATTTTAAAAAATAGCAAAGCCAGCATCCGCTCTTGCATTCTTTATGGGATCGAGCTGTCTTGCTGGAGGTTGGACACTGAAGAAATGGACCGAGAAACAATCACAGTACATTTAAGCTTCATTTAGCTCCACTGTTGATATCAACTGGCTACAGAAATAATAACTTTTAGAAACTAATGGAAGGAGTGTTTTATGCACAATAACATTTCTTAACATTAATTTTAGGTGGAGGACCTGTGGTCAGAAGAACTTTGGCACCCAGAACATTGAACTCCAGGTGTTAATCCCTTGAATATGTAACAAAGAGAGCTTGGTATGTGTCAGTAAGGTTATACATGCCTCAACCTTCAAACTGAAAATTTAAAAAGTAGACGAATGAACTCTCAAAGGCTTTTATTCTGGCTGATCCTCAGAGGAGTTAGAGATTTTCAGAACAGGGATGTGACATTTTGCTTAAACGGTGAAATGAAGGGCAGGCCAAATAGCCCTGGGGGCACACTGGGACAGCAGTTGAGACTGGACGTGGTGGTACACACCTGTAATCCCATCTCTTGGGAGGCTGTAAACAGGTGGATCACTATGGGTCTGATCTAGCAGTGGGACTCTGAACACCCTGTAGACCTTCCCTAAAATACGAAAAGAAGAAGAAAAAAAAGAATGAAATGAGTCTGAGCCCTGCGTTTATAAGGAAGGGAATTTTTCCAACAGTCCAAGTAACCCTGAGTGCAGGGTTTTCTGTAGTGTTTCCAGACGTGGAGCCACCTTAGACCGTGCAAGACTCTGCAGAATGTAAAGACACTGGAGGCAAGCCCCAGAAGCACTAAACAAACAAGAAAGCAAACCCTGCATGTAGCATTTAACTCTGAATGCATCTCACTTTTATAGTTATTTGGTACAGAGTCTTGCTGCACAGCTTGGATTCAGGGTGAGCCTTCTGTCTCAGTATCCCCAGTGCTGGAATTACAGACATGTGCCACCGTACCTGGTTTCAGCAGCAGGCTTGGCACTGTGCCGGCCCGGCCTGCGGTTCCAGGGGTCCAACCTAGGTTTTTGCCAGGTAGGCATTTGGATCACTGAGTTACCTTGCTGGCCCAGAGTGTATATACTTCTAACCTATGGAAACATGAGTTAATAAACAGATGTTACTTAAAACTACTAGATGTCTGAATTTCTCACAGTAGTAACACAAAAGTCATGGAGAACCTTAGCAATAATTTCATGATGTGACAGGCGTTGGTATGTTTGGCACTGGATACATCTGAGACTGAAAATGACAGAGCATGTGAGTTCCAATTGGCGATATGTCCATGAACCTCATAGCTGTATTACATTATGGGGAACACTGGAAGACATTACAGCTGGAGTAACTATTGTTCTGTGTTTTATGCCCGTGCGTAAGACAGAAACAATAGTATTCCTTTGTGAATATATATCATGATGTTACACTTATGC
The DNA here is from genome assembly GCA_004027025.1 of Myocastor coypus. Taxonomy (NCBI): domain Eukaryota; kingdom Metazoa; phylum Chordata; class Mammalia; order Rodentia; family Myocastoridae; genus Myocastor; species Myocastor coypus. The sequence goes on along the minus strand of PVJA010005845.1, from coordinate 42,482 downwards.
TTAAAAATAAAGCCAAGCTGTGTCTTATTGGAGTATACCTTCAATGCAATCTCTTAATATATAGCCTTTATACTCCTGAAAATGAGTAGATTGAATCTGGTACCCGAGGTGTTCATTCTATACATATAGCTGACATAAAATAGCTGATGTGGAAGTAATTTTCTATGCAGAAGCAATGGGAAAGAATGTCAGCCATCTCAGGGGGTTCTCAATGAATAAACCCTAGTCATGTAACTGAGAAATAAAGTCTTTGTCAGTCTTTAAAAGAGCAGGTACTAGGGGGCTGGGGAGATAGCTCCGTGGCACAAGTACCTGCCTGCCAAGTGCAAGGTCGTGAGTTTGAACCCCAGTCCTGAAAAAAAAGAAAGAAAAAATCAGGCACTGTACTCGAATCTTAATGGTCATTCCAGTAATGGCTTAAGGAAGCATATAGCTGTATTTTAGCTGCATCATTTGATTCCATTCACTCAGGAAATTTTCAAGAGCCAGGTTCGAGGGATGACTGAACCAGTGTCTTCACAGAATGACAAACCAGTCATCTGCCAGACAACAAACAGATGACTCTCATCAAACTATTATGTGAATCATGCCCCATGAATAATTAAGAGTTTCCAGATCCAAGACATAGATGGAAATACGGGAAATCAATTCTCAGCAATCATTTATTCCATTTTAACGTTGCTAATATTACCACTATCCTACTTGGACTGTTCATTCATTTATATATTTGCTCAGCATGCATTTATCCAGTGCCTAGCAAACAGACAGAGCTCTATTAAGTGCAGAGATGTGCCCCTGCAATGGGTAGAATCTCCAGGTCTTTTTCAAATCCATGGAGGACCAAGAGATGGAGAGCAGGTAGAGGGACAGCAGGAAAAAGGGAGACAAAGATATTAAAGAGGAATCATGACAAAACAGAGCGCTATAAATGGGAAGCAGACAAGGAGAAATGGGAACAGTAGTTGGTAGGAAAAAAGAAGAAGGAAGATGGATCACGTGTATGTAACAGTTCCCCAAGGCACATGTAATTGTCGCGTGCTGCAAGCATGTGCTAATAAGAAGCACAGCTTCCTCGGAGGAAAGACACGTGCAGGTTGGTTGAAATGTGTTAGGTGATAAGTACACATACACAGTCCATACAACTGTGTATAGAAGCTTTGAGTCTTGTGTCCTATGGGAGGGACACTGAGCACAGGTCAGGAAATAGTCAAGGAGTTTTAAAAGTAAAGAAAAGGATTGAAAGATGAACACATTCTTGTCTAGATGTGGAAAAGTATTTGAGAGGATAAAAGCGTTGGGCTCCAGTAAGCCGACTTCTCCTTTCCCCCGTGCAGATAATTTTGCGCCACCAGATCAAGAGAAATCGTGGAAATGTGTGAATCCCAGGGATATCCGTTTCATGTTTTCAGAAAATAATTGACTGCATTCTGGATAAGGGATGAAGTACTTTAACCAGTTAGGGCAGAATGTACAGGAAAGGACCTAGAATAGTAAAAAATAAAAAATAAAAAGAATGAGGCCAGAGTTGTTAAGCTGCTTAACTTCAAAAGTCACTACAATGCTGTATGTGAAAGTATTGGCATTAGAATGGATATATAGATCAATGTGCAGAATATGACATCCGTAACTAAATACTTACATTTGCAATTAATTGGATTTTAATGAAGGGACTTAGGCAACTCAATGAAAAAATACTCTTTTCTACAATGAAAGCTGAGACAACTGAATACACTCGTTAATAATAATACACGTTAATACCACGCCACACCCATAAGTGTAATAACATAAAGGTAATTGTAGCTAAATGGTGCATAAGAATTAAAGCTATATCTAGAAGAGCTGTACAAGAAAATACTTCTTAGATAAAAGAAAAGTAATAGAACAGTGCTTAAATAAAGGTGCTCATCTGCACAATAAACATCAGTGCTTTAAAAGACACCGTAATGTTGGACGCAGCTGGTCTAGTTGAGAAGTTTAGAAGTCTAAGCAATTCAGTAGGGTGCTGGGCCCCCTGCTTTGTAAACATCCTGAGCCTGCACAAGAGAAGGGCAGGGAGATGGTGTGGGCGCTGCTCCTGCACTGGCCGGGGAGGGGTGGATGGCCTGCAATCTAAGGGAGGCGAAGAGGCTTGCTCGCCCCTTCTGCTGTTGCCTCCTTGCTGCCTTCTGTCACCTTGAACTGCTGCTCCCCCACCATGCCACCTCCCTTGTGGCCAGTTGAGTACAGACTGAAGTTTCCTTACACTGTGAGCTAAATAAACCTTTCTTTCCTTAAACCTGGGCATCTGGTATCTTGTCTCAGCAAAGTGAGCAAAGTAAATGAGACAGCTACCTTTAAGGGTCCAGAAATAAGAAAGAGAGGGCCAGCCAGATAGCTCAGCAGACTAAAATGCCTTTTTTGGCAGGAGTAGGGACCAGGATTCGATCCCCCTCATACCTTTCCACTTCTACCCTCAGGGGTGCACTGAGAGGGCGATTGAGACTGGGCATGGTGGCATGTACCTGTAATCCCAGTGCTTGTGAGGCTGAAAACAGGAGAATCACTGAGTCCAATCTGTGTAGTGAAACCTTGTAGACCCTCTAAAATTTAGGGAACGCTATACAGCAAACAACAACTCCCACACATACTAATAGTAAGCAAAAAGTTTTAGAAAGCAGCAAATGATTGTAATATAAAGTATGCTCAAATATATAGATGGTAAGATACCTATTAATAATTGGAAAATACAAATTAAAACCTTGAGAATACTTCACTTTATACCCAACAAGATGGCCATAATTTTGTTTATTTTTAGACAGGGCCTCACTATGTAGTTCAGGCTGAACTCACTGTGTAGCCCAAGCTGGCTTTGAACTCACAGTAATCCTACAGCCTCACCCTCTCAAATGCTAGGATTACAGGTATATGCCACACAAGGATGGGTATACTAACTATAATGAAAGATAAAAAGTATTGAAGATGACCATGTCATCTACAAAAATTGGCAATTACTATGTTCTTGAGAGAAAGTGGTACAGGGACAGCAGGACATTTGGAAATAACTTATAGTTAAACTCAGTGTAGGGAGGGGTGGTGCACAGGTATAACCCTGGCTATGGGAAAAGCTGCAGTAGAATGCTCACAAGTTTGCGGTAAGAGTGGGAAATTAGGAGGATCAATCCCCAAGCAAAGAAAAGTGATTGAGGATGTAGAGAATACTTGCCTAGGAGGCGTAGAACTCCTTTCAAGGTCTGGATCTGCAAAGGGAACAAACGATAGCTCAATTTAGAATGCTTAAGAATCAGACTCTGTACTTGTCTATAAATAAAGTAACTCAGATGCAAAATAATGAAGGATAAATTACGAAGCATGACTTCCATGTCTGTGGAGAGCCGTGTACTGCCGTACCCTAAAGATGGCGCCGGCTTCCGCCTTCCACCCCCAAGGGGTGAGTGCTCTCCGCCGCTGTTTATTACCATATATGGTCAAGGCTGAAACCCCTGGCTTGCTTCCGCGTATGTGGACCTACCGTCGAGCGTCACGTAGCTAACCGGGATTGGGTACCTTGGGGTATTTAGCCGAGAGCCCGCGGGTGCTCGGAGAGAGAGAAAAGCAAGAGAGAGAAAAGCAAGAGAGAGAAAGCAAGATTGTTCAAGGGTCCTGAATAAACCGCTGAAAGAAGAGCTGTGTGTTGCGTCCTCCTTGCTGGCGAGGCGACACGCGACACATGTCTCCACAGCAGACGACAGAAGTTCAATGTTTTGGTTACAAGCAGTAAAGAGATTAAAGTGAAGATGAAAGCAAGTGTTAACATGGACTGGAGGATCCCTGGTAGACATTTGGAGATAAAGATAAAAGATATCTCTTTATAAAACGGTAATTATTATTGAGCGGCAGCATTACGTAGAGTTTAGTCAAATAAGAAAGAGAATTTAAAAGAATTAAGAAATGATCCTAATGTGAAGTCCTTTCTATGGGGTAGGAGGAGAAAAGCAGAGAAAATAAATAGACGGACAAATTACAGACAACACAGAACACAGAAAACAGCAATGACTTGGAAGCAAGGTAGAAGAAGGGTTGAAGAGCTTAAGAAGAAGTTAAGGCGCAAAGTTTCTTCAGAGTTATTTTCTGCTAAAGTCAAAGGCAACGAGGGTGGGGGCTGAAGCTCAGGGAATATGTCATTTGAGATAGTTAATAGAATATATTGAAGGACTCTGTTATGATGTTTAAGAACAGGGCCAGCAAGACAGCTCAGTAGACCAGAGAGCCTGATTAGGCAAGCCTAGGCAAACCACAGGGACCGTGGTTTGATCCCTGCCTTACCAGCCGGCCAGAGCCCAGGTGCAGTGGCGCATGCCTATAATCTCAGTGCTGGGAAGGCTGAAATCAGGAGAACCACTAAGAGTCTGAACTGTGTAATGAGACCCTGCAACAACCAAATGCATTTAAGAGTAGTATTAGTAATAATAATAATCAACTTATGTTCTGGAGTCAGTATATACAAATCCAAAGAATGTCTAATATTAAATGTGTACGATCAAGAGTACACACCATTAACATCAGCCTGCTAAAAAGGAAGTTAGATTTAAATACATTTAAATGAACACTGATCATCAATAAGCATATTTAAAGATATTTTCTTATAGTTTTTATTCTAAGGATAATCAGCATCTAGAGAAAACAGTAATTAAATAATCTCCATGTATAATATAAATAACACACTTTTATGCTGTTTTACAGAAAATGGTCTATCAAAATATTTCCAAAGTAATGGTAACTTGTTTAATTTCCAGGCTGGCCATATAGCTCAGTGCATTAAAGCACCCACAAGCAGGCGCAGGGGCCAGGGCTTAATACCTGGATCTACCATGCTGACCCCGCCTGTGGGGCACACTGAGATGATAACTGAGACTGGGTTTGGCAGCTCGCGCCTATAATCCCAGCTCTTGGGAGGCTGTAAAGAGGCGGATCACTACAAGTCTGATCTAGCAGTGAGACCCTGCACAGCCTGTGGACCCTTCCCTAAAATACAGAAGAAAGAAACAAAAATTTCTAGAAAAGTGAATAATGTGGATATATTTTGAGCTGCTATGGCCTTGCTTGATTTTGATTGTCTGATTTCTAATGTAATTTCTACATAGTTCAGTGTGGCACGTGGGACTGAGGAACTGCAAGAATTAGAATGCTGTCCACCATCACAATTGCCATGAAGTGTTCCACATCCATTTGCAAGAATGGCATTTCTATTATTTTTTTTAAGCCACTCAAGCACCCCCGGCTAAGACGCAGAATCGACATTTCTACAGTCTTACTGGTCTCATGGCAAGGATTTCAATAGTATGTCAGAGGGTTTGAAGAACGCTACAGCCTGTCCGGATAACATTTCAATTGACCTTGCTGTTGAATTCATGGGGACAAAATATATGAAGTCGTTGTCATCATTTTTTCTTCCACCTGCAAGTCTTTGTTAATTTCTGTATGCTTCTAAGCATACAGTGCCATGGTGTCTAATTGTTAAGTTTTTCCAGAGGTGAAACATAATACAGAGACTTGAATAAATACAAAGGGCAACCCCTTCTTAGAGATACACAGGAGGGAAAGCTAGTGCTAAGGGCCGCAAGAAGGATGGTACCTATGGTGAGAATAACAGCAACCTCCCGCGCTCAGAATAGCTCACAACAGCACGAGGAGTGGACTTCATCGCCTTCCAGGGACTCCTGGGAAATGCATAATCGAAACAATATGACAGATTTCGTGGAATATGGGTCGTTGTTCTTCCTCTGGACCCTGGACACAGATATTTAGGGTGGGTGTGTATTAGTGTCAGGTATGGAGCAGTTCACTGTGGATTTAGTAAACTGCTCAAGGGAAAAGAGCAGTTACCCTCTATCCAGGGTCTCACACTGGGTTAAGACAGCAATTACATATGAATTATACCAATCTTTGAATATTTCCAACAAATCATGGAATAGAAACAACTTTGTCGTATGATACCTGTGAAACGTGACACAGAGAATAGATGCATTGCAAAGAGGCAGTTCATAAAAATCGTGACTGAGAGGGTCTCCGTGCTCAGCTGTCTGGCTAGCATTATGTTCGATCCGCACTCTGAAATGTAGATGTGCCTGGAAGCCTTCGTTTATTCTGACCCTCTGTACACACTTCCTTGCTCCCACATTTATTCTGTCATCTTCATGACCAGCGCCAAAGGAGAGGAAGAGGGGAAGCTAAACCACCTGAGTGTCGGAATTTAGTGACTAAGGATTCACTGAAAACTCTCATATGGGCTGAGAAGATAGCTCGCTGGTCTAAGCACCTAGCTGGCAAGCTCAAGGCCCTGAGTTTCCCTCTCGGTGCCACATTTGATGCCAGCCACAGAGCTGTCCTCAAAACTGGGTGCGGTGGCACATGGCAGTAAGACCCGCTTTAGGGAGGCTGAGACAGGAGGATCACTGAGTTTTAGCTGCAAGTGTGCCAAATAAAATAAGAAAAACCGAACTCTAAAATCTAAACTTAACCCCATCTTCCCTGTGTCATTTTCCATACCTTCCAAACTTTCTATAATATGATATATATGAAATATATTTCATATTCATATATATGAATATATATGAACAGTCATATATATGAATACATATTTCATATTTCATATTCATGTACATATACATAGATGAATATGAAATAGCATGGAAGATATTTAACTGTTGGAAGCAAAGCTGTCTGTACCTAAGGACAAGGGCACTGCTTCTCAAGGGGCTAGCATGCAAAGTTACCTGGTCTTTGCCTCAGATAACAAGAGAACAAGAGTCTCTCTTGTTCCCCATATAACCAACAAGGCAGGACGTTTCATTGAAGATTAAATGAACTTCCTGCTCTGGATCTTGCTTTCTCCATGGATTCTCCATAAACATCCTGAGCCTTCCTCTGACTGTATAAATAAACACATTTCAATTGTTGGGCAGTCCTCTTCTCACCACAAGAGGTGCTCTACCTGACCTCAGCTTTCTGACGCTTGATCCTTGTCAGTTTGCCTTCATTCCCCATCGTCTTCCCTCTTGGCGCGACAGCTGCGCTAGGAACCGGGACTATTCACAAAAAGATGCCTGTGCCTGTGTTAGCCTTCCACCTCTGCAAGCAAATCTGGAGGTGATTCGCTTAAAAAGCAGCACTCAGTTTTGTTGACAGTTTCAGAAGCTCTAGTCCATGTCTCATTGGCTATGCTGCTAAGGGGACATCATCTTCGGGTCTGATGTTAGGAGGCAGAGATAGGCGGCTTCTAGAAGAAGAAATTGTTCACTTCATGGTCACCGGGAAAGGAGAAAGAAAAGCTGGAGCGGAGTCTCAGATGTTCTCCAGGAAGGTGCCATCCACGAGCTAAGGACCTCCTCCTGCAGAGCTTGATCTCCTAAAGAGTCTATCACATTCCAACAACAACGCCCTAGAAACCAACTCCTTCATACAAGGATCCCTGGAACACTTCTCAAAACACTGCATCAGTGCCTTTGTCCAATTATAGCGTGGCCCCAGAGATTGAAGGAGTCTCAGCTTTCTTTCTTTCTTTCTTTCTTTCTTTCTTTCTTTCTTTCTTTCTTTCTATCTATCTTTCTTTCTTTCTTTCTTTCTTTCTTTCTTTCTTTCTTTCTTTCTTTTCAGCTTTAAAAAACAGTGCTTAGAGACATACAGAGGAAGGCTGAGGAGATAGCTCGGGGTCATAGGCACCTGCCTGGAAGGAGCAAAGTCCTGTGTCCCATCCCTGATACCATTTGCCATGCTGACCCCATAACCCAGAGTGTACTGTGTCAGCCTGCAGCTAGGCTTGGTGGTGCACACCTGTAATTCCATCATGAAGAAGGCCGAGACAGGAGGATCACTGTGAGTGTGCACTGGGTAGTGAGACCCTGAACAAAAAGTAAGAAAGTAAAATACAAATAAAAGATATACAGAGGAAAAATTGGTAGATCAGTCTGGCTAAAGAAGTGGTACACAGGGCAGGGCATGAGAAGGAAGGGCATGTTAAAGGCTTAGGTCACGGGTGTCTTCCCACACAACGTTCCAAAGTTTCAATGTTACTGTATTTTCCTGCACCTTTTATGCTATGCATTTAATTATGACTCCTCAGCATTGTACTCACGGTTATATGTTAGTAATAGCGTTCTGCCATCAGACAAAGCGAACACTGACTTAGTGATAGAGCAGAAACCCGACACGCATTTGGAAGGCTTTGGTAGGAGCCTAGGCTGAGACAGGCAAAGAGTGGGATAGCTACTTTGGGAAGGACAGCGAAACAGAGATTAATTTAGGAGATGAAATAAAGTGCCAATAAAAAGCACAAAAGAACTAAGAAAAAGTAACTGTAAATCTATCCTATCGTGCATGTGTATGTGTGTATTGTGTCATATATATACATATATATATATGTATATATATATATATATATATATATATATATATATATCACGACAAAATATACATTTCAGTGAAATGGTCCTTTATTTATATCCCCTTTTTTGTTTTCTTTTGCCAGAGGTGGGTATTCCACTGCAGTTAGAGAAACTATATTTGGAGAAGTCTTTTTACAGAACCTTTCCATACTTAATGCCAGTCCAAAGATGCAGGTACTTGAATTCGGCAAACTAACCCAATATAGTCCAACAATCTACCATAGTAAGTGAGTTATCAGCACAACTGGCAATTTAGAAGAAAGGTTTGTATTAATATTGTCTAGGCAAGACATCATGTCTGCATCTTATCCTCTGAATAAGTACTACAAAAGCAACAATATGCAATATATTATTACAACTGTCCTACTCACCTGTTTTAAAACCCCTTCATTGTTTTTTTTTTTTTTTTACCATTAAAATGAATTTAAAAAATGAAGGCAATGTTTCACTGAAAAAGAAAAAGTACAAAAGATTCCAGAACTAAAAAATCACTTTATATTAAAAAATCAGGGTTTTGGAGGTGGCTTTGTCAATGCTAATAACTAGAGACATCTCTGTTTGGGGAGCATTATGTCGTTTATGTTTGTTTATTGTGGACTGTGGAGTTTTAGGTCTAAGAGCAAATGAGCCACCAACAGCGGCGTTAGTGTGCTCTTGAAGCATACATTGGTGCTATAAATCCCTAAGAATACCTACTGGGTAAGCACACCCTAAAGTTAATATTTGATAATATAAGTTACATTTATAACCAAATCACATTTTATTGCAGTAGAAAAAAGGGGAAATTTTTCACTGTTCCTGGCAATAATGTTATATTTTCCTTTCACTTTGGAGTTTTACAGGAAAAAGAAAATCAATGTGTTAGCAAAAAGAAATTAAATGGTGTGATATCTTCTTGGCAGTTTATTATATTTTATTCCAAGTTTCTATGTGTGAGAGTTCTGTGACCAACGGAAAGAAAGGTAGAGAGATTCAACATCCTTCCTTCCTTTTAGGAAATTTACTGATAAAATGGCTTTTCTGTCGAGAATTATCATCATAAAAAGAGATATCAAAAGAATCGCCTTCTCTTTTCCATTTCTAGCAAATTATTTCTGCTGTTCTTTCCAAAGGAGCTTCTCTGATTAAAGCAAACCATGCAAGCAAAGACCTCGTTTAGTACCTTAGTACAGTGGCCCAGCTAACCTATTATGCTGAACTGCTTTCATGTGTAGAATGGGAATATCAGAAACAGAAGCTCCTGCAATTTCTTGGGGGAAAACAAGAAAAAGTCAGGTTCTAGATTTTGAGGCATGTTTTGAGTGAGCGAGACCTGTAGCACCATAAGAAGATTGCCATCAGGGGTCCCCACATAACGTAGAACCAGATAATCTGTCTTCTAGGTGAGCAGATTACATAACAGCTTTTTAAATTTTTCCTTGTGAGTTATTCCTTATAGTAGTATCTCCATTACCTGATGGCTTTTCTTCAAGTTTCCTTTTGTCTGTTATCTATATAGTTGTGCCAGTCTTCTTTGTTTGCATTTCCTGTGATGCCCACAAAGCTCTTAAGGAACCCCCGAGTGATTTTTAAAGAAGTACCTCTCGGAAATGACATGTAGCTGGGGTTTTTAAAATCTAGTCTGAAAGATTTTGCTGTACAAACTCACTCTATTGGTATTGCTTTCTGTTGGTAGAGTCTGGCACTTTTATTATCTGGTTGGCTTGCTTAAACAGGTTTATTCCTATTTGTTTAAAAAAATTTTTTTTTAGAATTTTTTAGTTTTATTTATTTATCTCTTTTTTTTTGTTTCAGAACCTTTGTTTGCTTATTCACTCATTTTCATGGCCGGCTCAGTCCATCCCAAGGGCAGGGCTGGTGCAGCATGTGGTGCCGGGGATCTAACTGCGGTCCCTGCAGCCTCCCAAGCTTTCCCAAGCAGGCGCTTTAGACCAGGGAGCCATCCCGCAGGGCCCTAAAATTTAATTTTCTTCTTTTCCTTTTGTACATTTTAGAATTCATATGATACTGTCATTAAACAAACGTAAAAATTTAACATATACAACTTAGCATATGTATTTCTAAGAAATCTAAAATTACTCAACACCTTTCTGTTCCTTTCAAGTAGACACGCATCTGCTATTTAAGTCACTGTTAATGATGTTACGAGTACCTTTCTCTAAAAGTTGAGTTGCAAAATTGGTTATTACTTTACTGTGAATGCAATCTAAACTTCTCATATATTTTAGATATATGCTTGCCTCTCTATATATCAGGGATTCTTAGTGCGTTGACTTACATCAGCTTCCTACATATTTGAGTTTTTTTTTGTTTTTTTTTTTCTGATGAAGTGCTTTCCTTCGCTAACTGCTTCAAGAAAGTTTAAGGTGCTCAAATCTTATTCCACCCACTCCTCTTCTTGAACTTTAATTTATCAGTAGGTATGAGGATGGCTTTCTATGAGTAACACCTCAGTCTTACTTGCCAAGTAATTCATCACATGACAGATACAAAACGACAAGGACTTACTTGAGTTCGGAGAAATTAGGAGTAAATGAAAGGTGCACATAATCCAAAATGCTTTACTTTTGTGTTAGTTAGTGCACCATTACTGTATCCGAGCTCCCACAGTTAGGGAGAGACGTGACAGTGAGGAACGTAGCTTCTTTGCGGGACTCGGGGTATGACTTAGCCTGGGCTGCAGAGGTTAGGCAATTATGTCTGATTCCTGATAACTCCCTGTAAGAGAGCTTCCTGCCAACTAGTGGCCCCTACTCTTCTCTGTGTGCTTGAATTATTTGCATATCATTAAAACTAAAGCCAAGCTTCCTCTGCCTGTAGGTCTGAGTCCAGGTAGCCTCCCAGTTTTAACGTATTTTGCCTCTTTCATTCCACTTGATATAGATGAGAGGAAGCATCACAAAATTCCAACTGTTGGTTTGGCATTGTTCTTTTATTCTTACAGGTGTGTAAAGTGTAAATCATAGACTGTATTGCATGCTTACAAATATGGTCATACTTCCTGTATCAATAGCCCTTGCTAGATTTGGCCTCAAGCTGGCAAGTAATGACCTATGACCTGTATCTTGTGCTTTGCACTATAAAAGAAAGGCGTCTGTGATTCAGTTATATCTAAATTCTATTATTGGCCTGGTAACAACCCAAATAAATACTTGTGCAAGTGCACAGTGGTGTGTAAAATACACACACACACACACACACATGCACACAACTTCATATACGCAATGAAAGAAGATCAAGGGAAGCAAACAGAGATGACAACTGAGGAAAACAGACAACTAAGTGCATGCTGTTTCGTTGCTGCTTGATTTTGTGGGATTTTGTTTCTGTGTGTCTTCTTCTTTTTTTTAATTATTTTTTTGCTTTTGTTCAACAGTAGTACACACTTTCAGAAGTAACATTTTCTTTAATCAGGTCCAATACCTCGAGAGAGAGCCCAGGAGAGTGGAACGGATGACTGAATTCTCACTGCTTTCAAAATACAATTTTCCTTACCCAGCTGTCCGCTGTCAAAGGCGGAAACTGCAGATTGCTAACACAGGGCCATTGTCTAAGTGGTAGGGCGTATGGCTCGGTCTTGAGGAAATTGAAAGAGAAATCCCAAATTACTCCTAGCTGGCAGCAGTTTCACGTTCAGAAATCAGGAGGAATTTCCAAACGTAAATTTATGGCAGATGCAACCCTACCAGAGTGATAGAAGTTCCTGCAGAAAAATGATAACCAAAGCTCAAGGGAAGGTCTTACCCACAGCCTCTGGGTTTTATAGGCTGGGCTGAGGCCTCCAGAAGTATATTTCAAAGTTAACAAACTGAGACATAAAGCCATTCTTGTAGAAGAACAGGCTGCCATCCCCAAGGTCGATTTAAATTGCTCGATGCCTAAACAAGAGTAAAAGCTATTTTTTAATGTTTCTATTTTTGTCTCTCTTACAGTTTTCCTTTCCTTGCTTAACCTTGCATTCCATATTTTAGTATGTGCCCTGCCTCCTGCCTCTTATTCAATGCACCTTCCTTTTAAGTAGTTCCAGATTTGAATTAAGAGGCACAGACATAGCCTGTTTTACTTCTCTTTATTTATGTGCACCCCTACCACAACACACACTTATCCTTCCCTACTGTTACTGTTTCCTACCACAGTGAAACATTTGCTAAAAGCAATGTGACTGTTCCACCATGTCATTATCACCTAAAGGGTATAGTTCACAATAAGATTTACTCTTGATATATATTCTGTTAGTTTTGACAAATGTTTCATGACATGCGCCCTCCACCAGCTCAGCTTTTATTCATATAGAATACTTCCACTGCCCCAAAAGTCTTTGCTCTGTCTATTGGCCTACTGTTGTCTCCTGTCCTATGCTGGAGAACTACTGATCTTCCCACTGACTTCATATTTTACCTTTCCCAGAACATCATATAGTGTAATTATATAGCTCATAGCCCTTTCTCATTTTTTATCTTTACGGTATGCATTTGATGTGCACTTCAATATCTATCAGTTTGAGTATATGTACTCCTGAGCAAGCCCCAATGTAGCCTGATGGATTATTTCTTGGCTGCATTATTCATTTCTGGATATCACTGTTTGGAATTCTTTGTCCATTTTTTTTTATGCACATACCTGCTAAGGCAAACCTTGGTTGTTTGAAATATTTGCATTTATAAATGAAGCTGCTGCCACCATCCACACACAGGTATATGTAGTCATAGTTTTTCTACTCCTTTGGTAAATACCAAGGCGGAAGAATACCCAGGTTGTTGACTTTTGTAAGAAATTGCCAAACTGATCTCAAAATAGCCTGAGCTACTTTGCATGCTCACAGGTAATGCCTCAGAATTTCTGTGGGTCTACATCCTTTTCATGTTTTGTTTTTGCCAGCATTTTGGATTTAAGCCACTCTTACAGATGTGTGATAATATCTCATTGTTTTATTTTTCAGTTTCCTAATGTTATATGATATTGTGCATCTTTTTTTTTTCATTTTTGATCATCTTTTCATGTTCTCATTTTACATCTTCACATTTTCTTCTATAAAGTATTCAGCTCTTTTGCCTATTTTAATTAGATCATTTAACTTGCTATTATTGAATTTTAATGATTAAGATATTCTGCATAGCAGTTGCTCGTAAGATTACATCTTTTGCAAATATTTTCTCCTATTTGTTGTTTGCAATTCTCATTCTCATCTGGACAATGTCTTTTGCAGTATAAAAGTTTCTAATTTTAATATAGCCTATATTATCAATGATTAACCTCATAGTAGGTGCTTTGGTGTTATATCTCAAAGGCTATGCCTACATCCAAGGTTGTGTCCTCTATGGTATCTGTAGAAAATTTCATAGGTTTGCATTTTATGTGTAGGTCTATGACCCACTTTGAGTGAAAGTTTAGGAAAAGTGTAAATAAGGACCTGGATTACTTTATTTTTTTGTGTATATCCAATTGTTACTACACCCATTGTTGAAAAGATTAATCTCCATTGTGCTGTCCACACACGCACCATAGACTGAGCGTGGTTATCTGGGTCTCTTTCTGTGCACTCTCTTGTGTTCCCCTTGCCTCCATCTATTCTCTTACCAGAGTAACACTGTCCTGATTACTGATTTGTAAAATTGGGAACTACCAATCTTCCAGCTCAGTTCTTTTCCTTCAGTGTTGTCGTGACCACACTGAATCAGTTGCTTCTTTATACAATGTGATGAGATTTTTTATTGGGATGGTCTTGGTATCAATCTATCTATATCTTGAAAATGTTCAGCCAGTCTTTGAACATGGACTATGTTCATTTACTTAATTCTTTGATTTTTTTCATCATAGCCTTATGGTTTGCCTCATTGAGATGGGGATACCGTTTATTAGATTGATACCTAAATATTTTATTTGTACATAAGTATTTATGCGTAAGTGCGTTTTCATACATAAGTATTTACACGTGAGTATTTTATGTTTAGTGTTAATGCAAAAGGTGTCTCGTCTTTAGCTTCAAATTCCTTTTTACTAGCAATATATAGAAAAATGATTATCTTCTGTTAAATTTGTGATTGTCTTATATTAATCTCCTGATATATTTATTTTATCATTGCATGTTTCTGTTATAGTTATCACAGTACTGATGGGGAGTTGATACATGTACATAGTATGTTACAATAATTTTTTTGTTATTCTCCTCCCTTCCTCAAATATGCATCCCCTTCTGTTTTGTGACGGATCTATTTCCATTTTTATTATTTTGCTCTATAATTTATTTTATGTTGGTTTTCTCATATTGGAGAAATTATGTGATATTCAAGCGCATGTGTCAGATTTCACTGAGGCCTGTGGTCACAAGGTGAATATTAACTTTATATCCTACCATCTTGCCAGATTTGTTCTTCCTTCTTGAGGTAGTTTGTTGCTTCTTGGTAAAAGAAGGCACCTGAATCTCATGGTAGCATGGATCTGAGGAGACCCTGATCCCACTGCAATCTGGGCTCAATTTGCTGGCATTTCGGAAAATAGAGAATGTGGGAATATCTTAGATGGATGGGGCCAGATCATTCAATGCCGTCTGTTCTTGTACAGCTGCTCATTCATTCTTCTACATTTGCAAGGCCAATCATCACACCATTCTTGAATGGATTCACTTTGTCCTTCTTGTTGTGGCTTGGTTCTTAAATGTCCTGCAACAGTTCATGTGTTGAAGGCTTTGTTTCCAGGGCATAGAACTCAAAAGTGAAGCCTTCGGGAGGTATTACGTGCTAAGAGCTCTTACCTCATGAATAATCTCTGAAGGATTTGTAAATTAATGGTTTAATAAGAAGTGGTGGAAACTTTAGGAGACAAAGCCTCGTTGGAAGAATCTCACTGGGAGATTGCTTTGAGAGGGTACTATTCGGTTCCCAGCTCCTACTTTCTGTCTGCCTGTCTGCCTGATTCTTCCCCACCCCATCGCCATGAGTCCCTAAGAAAGTATTTGAATCAGCTAATTTTTTTACAACTAACATTGAACAGATATATTCATTTCTTTATCTATAGTAGATGAATGGAATTATGTCCTAGTCACGAATCCAAACAGCACAGCTTCTATTTATCATTAATGTGATGCTGAATATGAGGCTTGAGAGAAGAAAAGTGGTTCATAAGGCAAATTTCTGCCTATGAGTATTTTGAAATATTTACAGACAGAATAAATCCTTAGAAGAAGCCGTCAGAACCTGTACCTGCAAGAATTGCAATTGCGTCTTTCAGATTAGGAGACATACTACATTACAACTGAGGATATTTTTCTAGTTCTCAAATCTGTGCTTCACACAGCCTTGGGAATTTCATGAATCCTACCTGATATTTTTCTTTCTTGTGCCAGATGTTTACTATCAGATTTCCTACTGTAGCATTTTGAATATTTTTTTTGTGTGTGCAAGCTTCATGCTTCAGATTGTTTTTCCGGAGTGGGAATCTGAAAATAGAGAAAAGTATGGTTTCTAATCACACAGAATGATTTAGGGATCATAGCCGTGCTACTGAATTGCTTGCACGTATACTGCTTGGCTTGCCCTAAGAAAGAATCTCTGGAACACTCCAAATTCTGCCAGGAACAATAGCACAAGGTAACAGAGAATCTTGACATGAAATAAGACACCAGTCAATTCTTTGTTGTTGATGTTGTTGACACTGTTGCTTTGTCCAACCAACATCGGCATTAAACTTTATTATGGTGTCCTCCTCACAGATGAACAGCAGGGACACCTGATGTCAAGTTTCCACCTCTAAGTGTCTTACTGGCCTTTGCAAATATCCAAAGCAAAAACAAACAAAAAAAATCCTTTCCAGGAATTCTGTGTGTGTGTGTGTGTGTGTGTGTGTGTGTGTGTGTGTGTGTGAGAATTCACACGTCTGCACTTCTGATTTCTATTGGTCTATTAAAAGAAATAGGCAATGCTTAACCTTTTTTTCTCCTATTTAAGTTTTTTGAGCAATTTTCAAACTTATATCTGATCATCTGAACAACTAATTTGAAGATAGCAATAGGCTATATAATCTAACAACTACTGTTGAATTCCTAAAGCTGTCACGGTGTAGAGTTTGAATGAAGTCTTAGAATCTAAAGTTTTCTGGGAGAAGAAATGACGTGCGAGATTTCTACACGAAGCCTTCCATCATAAGGCTTAGGAAACGGCAGACGCATTTGAAGTGACTTCAGATGCACTGGGGTTGACCTTAACATTGCACTTGGTACAAGCATGATCGAGCCAAGGGCCTAGGGGCTAGTGCTAATTTGCATGTCTGCTCCCTCCATGGGAAAAAGAGGTCAAAGCTGTAGAATGTTTACTGTATGCGTCTGGAAAAGCTGAAATATTGATGAGTCTCTTTCACGTTTGCAGTGTACAGCATATGGCAATATTCTGCCCAACAGTTGCTTAGCTGGCTGGCTCTGGTGATGGACTGGGCCCTTGGAACATAGCAGAGGGCCAGAGGTGCAATGAAAGCGGAACAGTTTGTATCTTCCCTTCTACATATTCTTCTGGAGCTGCCCTGTTCTCTGCTTCATCTTGCTCCCCCGCCCAGATCCGTACGACGTCCTCATTCATTGTTCATGGACCCCCGCTGAAGATTTCTTGCAGAAGATCTCCAAATGCAGTATCTGCAGACATACGCATCGTCTAACATTGAACCAGGAATTTGGGTTGAGGTGAATCCCTTCTGAGCACTGGAGAATGCCATTCATTTCTAATTCCTGCTTCCCTAAACCCACAGGAAATAAATATAAGTACTACTGGTAGAGGAGAGAGCACTGAATCCTGAACGGTGGTTCCCTGATGTGGAAAATCACCTTTCCCTTCTCCCACCTGATAGAGTGAGCAACTTCAATTTGTATCAGAGGTGGAATTGAGGGTGAGTCACCTGAGCTTTTCTGCGGTTGCAGAGGGAAGAGAGGTCTCTAGAGAGCATTTTCCTATGGGAAGGAAGCATGTAAAGTCTGCTGATGGCACACTTAATTTGCATGCAATGCAATGCAAACGCTACTTCTTCCTTGCGCTGCTAATTGGTGTGTGGTCTATTAAAATGACTTCAGGACTCTCGGAGCAGCCTCACTCCTGGTCAGTCACTTAGAGAGGCGCAGCCTGGGGAAATGCAAATCTCCACCCAGCTCTATAGAGTAATGAAAGTGTCAGAGGAGTAATGAACCGCGCGCTTGTACACACACAGTTGTTAGAATGAATTCTAATTCAGTTTCGGATTCGTAATATCTCTGTTAATTTAATCTTTTCTGTGAGGTTTTTGAATAAATTTATGTTTTATAATTGAGTGAATACATAGCATAAATGTTTCCCTCAATGTTTTTGCTGTGTGTAGGTTACTAGAGAACTATTTCTTTTCTTTCCTTCATTCCCCCCCCATCCCTTTATAATGGTATTTGCATTCCTAAAAGAGGAATTACTGGACCTCTTTCCGGTCATATAGTCTAGCTGTGATGCGGAAGAAAACAAATAAAAGAAAAGCATGACTCATGGTTGGGTTCGTCAATGTTGACAAAATACCACAGCCAGGGCTTCAGGGGGTACCAGCTGGTGGCAAGAGGGACTATTGTGGTGGTCCCAACCCTGGGGAAACAGTGGAAGCCCTGGTGGCCAAAGGCACAGTAGCTAGGCATGGTGGTGCATGTCTGTAATCCCAGCACTTGGGAGGCTGAGGCAGGAGGATCAGTGTGAGTTCTCGACCAACCTGGGCTACAAAAGTGAACTGAAGGCCAGGCTGAGCTGCCTAATGAGACCCTGTCTCAAAAAGATTAGAAAAAAATTTTTTAAAAAGGACACAGTAGCATGGGCTCTGGAATGTTCCATCAGCTCCAGCAAGACGGCACATTAAGAGGTTTCTGCCTGTTTGGCTCCTTGCTCAAAAATATTCAGCAACCCACAAACAAAAATAATTTCCGAAGAGTTGATAACCTGAAAAGCTTTTGCCATAACGTGAGCATTTGCCTGTGTCATCTTGATGGAGTCAGCAATCAAGCCATTTGTAGAAAATTCAGTTATCACTAAATTCCATGGCTAAAATGAAAAACAAACCTGAATATTGTATAAAATCATCTCAAATTTGGAGACAGATCAAGCAGGTTCATTACTACCAATATTTGTGACTTTAGAGTAGTCAGGTAATATGGACGATCCTCCATTATTCGATCTATATATTATAATCAGTGTCATTAAATAGACAATGTGCCTGAGTGTCCGAGCATAGACACAAGCACACAGCAGTAGCTAAATTAACGGTAAAGAGTTCTACTAGTGTTGCGGCTATGAAAATATTAGAACCATAATTACACTTCTACGTGTAGTAACTTAGGGTGAAGATTAGATGAAATTATCTGCGATAACAGGTGAGCTCTCTTTGGATCTAGGACTTAGTAAAATCCTTTGAACTTTGCCCTGAGTCATTTCCTTCTGTAAAAGTCCACTGCACAAGGATTTAAGCTTCCCCCGTTTAACATGTGTGTTTTATAAAAGCGTTCAACTATCACCTCACTGCTGTGATTTTAGACTCTTCCTAAATATTGATGCCATCATCTCCATAAGACTGTGTTAGTGGAACGTACGAAAACAAGTTAATACGGTTGGACAATAATGCTTATACCCACCCTTGTGAGAAAGTTAATAGGCTTTAAAAGTATAACATGCCATTTGCTTTGACTACAATGTGCCCTCACTGCAAAAAAAAAAAAAAAAAAAAATTTTGAAAAACAAAGACTTAAAAGCCCACAACCAAAACTATGACCGCTAAGAATAGCTTTGAGGAAAATATAGCTAATATTTTGATAATATTTTATTCTTCTGCACATATACACAGAACTTCCACATGCCTTTTATTTTTTATTTTTTTATTTTATTTATTTTTTTTTTTTGAGACAGGGTCTCGCTATGCAGTTGAGGCTGGCCTTGAGCTCACTTTTATAGCCCAGGCTGGTCTCGAACTCGCACCAATCCTCCTGCCTCAGCCTTCCGAGTGCTGGGATTACAGGCGTGAGCCACCACACCCGGCTCACATGCCTTTTAATACTGTAATTTCATACAGGTAAATTTTGCTTTTAATTAATGAGGAATTATATTTCCTGTATTTATATGCTTACACTATTGTAATGTGTATGAAAAATTCACAGAATGAGCATATTACTTCTAAGTAATATCTTACCATGTTCTTTATCTTGTGACTCAATTAATTACGTCATGCTGAAAAATAAATTTTCTGCAAAACACTGAGCACATCAACCTAGAAATACAATTTCTGAATTAAAGTACATGCATGCTAAAGAAAATTAATAGCTAGCCCCGTTACTACTACTAAAAAATTCTACAATTATATAAATTCCTTCCAAAATTACACACACACACACACACACACACACACGCACACACACACACAGACAAAAAAAAAAAAAAAAAAAAAAAAAAAACCTGTCAAAGCAGTAAATAAACCACAGCATTTTCTATTGTTTTGGTTAAAGTTAATTACTAAAATATGTATAATACCATAACACCATACGATTTTTGATGCACACGTCTCCATCCCTTCTCTACAGCAGGAGCTAGTTTCATGTAGGATTTCAGGATTCCATCAGCAGAAGCAGCATGCAGGGTCACAGCTACCTCCAGGGCCAGGAAGACAGCTTAGCGGCCTAAGTGCCTGTCTGTGAAGCTCAAGGTCTTGAGTTCAATCTCCAGTACTGCAAAGATAAAACAAACAAGAAAACAAAAAATATCAGCTAGAGTTCTACAGCTGAATTGGGTCAAAGCACAGTAGTTCTTTAAAGTCCCAGGAGTCCACATTCCCAGAATGCTCCAGCACCATACTTCAGTAGGGGCTCCTCTATTAAGAATGGGCACTTCCTTCATCCTCAGTGAAATGCAACATATCCAAGTTCCGCAAACCCTGGGGCATTTTTTTAATGGAAAAGGAAGTGAACTTTACTTCTCTAAGGAACAAATGGTGCAAACTAAACGCAAGAGACAATTTTTTTTCTTGTTTCTGATTATTTTAGAGATGAACACAAACACTCTCAGTGTGTAGTATAATTATTACTTCTAGAAATGCGCTGTTGCCCACTCACTGCACAGGGGTGAAGAATGACGTTAAGAAAAGATGACTCAACAGGGTTTGGGTCCCAGTTAGAACTCTTGTGGAGAACCTTGACTGTGCAGAGTTTGGCTAAATGGCATATAAAATGCTTAGGGCACCTATGGCATAATAATTTATTGATGAATTTAACAGAATGAATAAAGAGAAATTTGCCTCAACTATTACTTGAAGGTGGTATAAAATATAATTTAGCCTGTGATAACAGTGATAGAAATGATACCTTTGTAAAGAAGGGGTTTATGATAATGCTGCCTCATAAGGGCCTGTATCTCTAGGACTTCAGTCCTTTCTGCTGTGCCATCTTTTTCAACGTGTTTCTAAAACTCTGGACCACTCCTAATTACAATGCTTTTCCCTTCTCTTTGGACCGTGATAAGCTCTTGAGTTGTGACCTCAGAGATGGGTAACTTTGAAATTAAAATGAAGAGATGACATGGAAAGGTAATTTGTATGCATAACATAAGAAGGCACAGGCGTACTGTAACCCATTTGACTTAGTGCTCCAAAGTCACTGTAACTTAATGGTAATAGTTTAGCAAATTATGAATAACTCTACTAACACACTAAACACACGTTTAAAAAAGTCATACATTGATATGCATATTCTGGGTATCAGAATTTAAGCAATTGTTAAAATGTATGAATGTCTTAATATACTGATTACAAAACCAAAAAAAAAAAAAAAAGAAAAAGAAAATTGGGTTTTGCTTATCAGTAGTATAGCAAAGAAGGTCTGCAATGCCCAAGCAGTATTATCATTATTTTCTTTCTGTTTTTGTCTAGAAAGTGATTATTTTTCTTATTTATGGTTAACTGCACAGTTCATGGCAAATTTCAGATTTCCTCTCACATGGAAAGCAGTGACATTGAAATTTCCCAGCAGTACTGCCCACAATAATATTTTTTTTCTTTTTCTTTTTTTTTTTTTTTTTTTTTTTTTTTTTTTTTTTTTTTTTTTTTTTCTGAGTCTGAGGTGAATCTCAAGATCTCCTTGCCTCTGTGGTTCCTACTACCACTTATGTAAGCCTGGTTGCCCACTTGTGGTGACATCTCTTTGATCTGCTTACTAATACCCACTGACTTACAAACATACTTTAAGTTTATTTATAACATAAAGGTAAAAATCCCATCTTTTCTTGAACTCTTGAGGTGATAATCAGTGGACTTTTAGGAAACCTCTTCCAGTGTTGACTCCTGTGCATTTTCTATTCTTGTAAGAAGGGAGGGCAAAACTGGAGGTAAGAACGAGAGAAATAGTTCCATTAGTGGAAGGAATTGATTCCCCTCCCATCTATATTGTGCCACTGGACCAACTCAGAAGACAGAAATGTCACACCATTCATCAGACGCCAGAGAAGTCATCAGCCCAGAGCCATGCACTGAAGGTGATGAGAGGACACCAGTCCTGGAGCACAGCCGGGGACAGAGCACACAGCCAACAGTGGCTGTCTTGTGACACCACTGGGGTTCACAGGACACAGACATCTACTTCCGCTCTTGCCACTCTAGTTGTCATAGACCCAGGCAACATCACAATTAGAAAACGAAAGAGTAAAAACCAACATACACATGTGTATGGCGTAAGCCCGAGAGTTAGCTTCGAAAATCCTCCTTGTGGCCTTAATCCAGGCTATGCACCATGGCAGAATAACAGCAAAGCACACTGGCACTGCTTGGACAACTCAGTGTCATGCAGCTTTTCAAATACTTACCTAAGGACCAATAAGAGTGAAGGAATCCCCTCATCAACATACTGCTTTTACTGAGCCTAAAAAAATTAGTATTTGTTTATTTAAGAAGGTTGACACTGGATGAGAGGAGGCAGGTCAATGGTGGAACATCTGGCTAGCATGAGCAAGACCTGGGTTTGATCTCCAGCAATACGGGAGCAATAGCAAATAAAATTGTCATAAACGTAATTTAAAAAGAAATCATTAATAATGGCATAGCTAATTTATTTCATGTTCTTTGAAAAATAAACTAAGCATAAATATTGCTACTTTGTCACTCAAAGCATCTATAAAGGTAGAATGAAATATCCAGGCTAGGTATCACACACAAATAATCCGAGTCCTAGTGAGGATGAGGCAGGAGGATCATTGCAAGCTCAAGACCATCCTGGGCTACAAAGTGAGTTAAAGCACAGCCTGAATTGCATAGTGAGACCCTGTCCCAAAAAGACAACGACAGCCACAGTAATCATTATAATAAATAATGTTAATAATTTAAAATAAGGAAACAATAATTGTGAGAAGTCTGCCTTATAAAATTACTGTAAATAATATAGGTAGCCACACCCCACCCAAGGGATATAGTTTAATTGCCCTGTGGTGAAACTGCATTGTATATCACTTCTTTAAATACAAACAATAGGAAAGGAGAAAAATGTAAACTTGACAGTGAAAAAACTCAGAAAACACTGTTTTGGCTCAGGGATTAAGGTTCACAAGACCAAGAATAAATTACATGTGGTCATATATAGTCTTGGTTCTAAGAAGGGTATTTTACCATCATAATGGTGTTTGAAAAGCTAATCCACAAGTAGCTCAGCAGATTAAAGTGGCTGCAAGCAAGCCCAGTGGCTAGGGGTTCAATACCCAGGACTGATGTCCTGGCCCTACCCCAGGATGCTCTGAGACAGCAATTGAGACGACTGCATGTGGAGGCCCAGGCCTGTAATCTCAGCTCTTGGGAGGCTGTGAACAGGCAGATGACCATGTATTGGATCTAGCAGTGAGACCCTGGACACCCCGTACTCTCTTCCCTAAAATACACACAAAAAAAAAAAAAAGGAAAAGAAAGAAAGAAAATAAAAACTAATCCAGACTAATCATAAGAAAAAAAATCAAACTTACATTGGTAAATATTTAAAAAGTTCTGGTGTTCTTCAATACTCAAGTACATAAGAAGACAAAGATTATTACAAACATTTTCAAAAAGAATAGGACTCAGAAAACAGTGTCCAAGTGCTGGCACAGTATCTTGGCTCAGATCCTAGAATGAAGCTTCTAAATATAATCTGCATAAGTTTTATTTATTGAGTAATATTGCAACATATTCAATTTCTTCCTTGTGAGAACTGAGGGCAATTATGGAATATATAAACATTAAGGGAGGTTATATGTGCTGTAGGTGCGAACCCTGTCCTTTGGTAAATGTTCTGTGGATCTAACATTCTTCCAATGTCAAAAGAAAGACAGAAAAAAAGAAAGATTTTCTTTAACACTTTTTCCCTCTACAGGTATTTTCTTTTCAAACAAAAGACATCTTCAGCATTTCCAGTGAATTTGTATTTGCTTTGCCAAAGATGAACAAAAGCTATAATTTTTTTAAAATATCTGAATTATATTATCTATGTTCTTTCCTAAGAATTTACTAATGCACAATAAGATTCTGGAACAAAACTAATTGCATAGGACAGAAATGTTTATTTCCTTGGTAATAGGCGAAGTATTCTAGCCCAGAAGATGTAACTACTCGAGAACAAGTCAGATGGAATCCTCCACAGCAAGCTTCGAAGAGCCTCGCCTTAAATTTCTGGCCTTGCAATTGTCACTGATTCTCGCAGATTTCAACGTGAAGGACAAGATGTGATTAACATTCCTTATCAAATGGAAGGGTGAGGTAAGACTTGGAAGGTTTTTTCCTTTCTTTCTTTCTTTCAAAATATTTTCCCACTTTGATTATGGAATTTGAAAAGCCACACGCACAGCATTCTTCTGTGGGGAGCAGCTGAGCAAGAGATCAACGGCATGCTCAAAGCTAGAACGAGGCCAGCCCTGAAATCACAGAACACCAGAGAAGAGCCATGTGAACAGGCTTGGAAGACCCCGCGCCATCCCAGCTTCCTACATTTTTCTTAATCTCTTATTGCCCCCCCCCATCCCTCAGCATGACCACTCCTATGGGTTGCACCAGTTTCTCTTTAATACAAAGCCCTAGGGTTATTTAACCCCATCTTCCCTGAATAAACCAAACCAAAACATGCTATTTTCCTTGCTCCTGCTTCTCTACTAGGCTGACTACTTAATCTCTATTTACCAGTCACTTGCACTATCTGTGATTATTTTCAGAGGGAAGGGAGCAAGCCGACTTGGAGCAGTGTGCCAGGTGACAAGATGTCTGGATTCCAACAACGTGAGGCATCGTGTTGGTTTTCAAAATGTAGAAAACTAGAAGCTTCAGTAGCAGCACCTACTTACCTTCCATTTCTTCAGTTTTCCAAATTCCAACTCTCTATAAAAAACATCTTCTCCAAATAAGAACTTTCAGCTCTCCTTTAATTTTGTTCTTCCTTCTCCAAATGTATACGACTCTTGGTCTCCTTTGCTTCCTGATGATTTTCTAAACACTGCCTAACTAGAGACCTACTATGTGTTGACCTCTACATGAACATATAAAGGGCTTATTATCTTAAAAATTCACACCCTCCCAGATGATGAAGCCCAGGCCCCAAATCATGGCCCTAGTGTTTACTAGCATTGAGAGTTGGAGCAAGAGGCAACACTCCACACTGCTGTCTTGTACCTTCCTTAAAACAGTGGAAATAATTCCTCTGCAGGCTTATGTTGTGGCGTACGTGAGGCGCACATCACACCAAGTGCTCTGTTCTGTTAAATGCTCAGTTTGTTTCTAACTTTTCCTATCCTGGCTTTGATGATGTTTTTATAAAATAAAGTTGTAGTTAAATAAGCGGTACTGGTCATACTAAAATTATTTGAGGAAAATTAAATGTTATGCATTTTGCATGAATCAAATACTTGGTCCAAAGAGTGTTGGGACTCAGTCGCTACACACACTGCAGAATAGCATTGACCAAGATAAGCGGAATTCATTTTCCTGCTTTGCCTTTTGGCTTTAGTGCCTCTCTTCTTATCTTTGGATAACACAATTACTGTTTTTTTTTTTTTTTAATTTATTATTGGAACTCCATCTTCTTTCCTTAAGTTCTTTTAAAGACTAGGCTGCTGGTGACTGGCCCTTCAGGAAATGACCTAGAGGATCTGTGCAACACAGGATGATCTATGTTTACTAGCAGAGAACTGATGTCACCAGGAATGCAGCCTGTGTAAGGTGCCGCTGTAGTCCTGCTTTGACAGCTTCTAATGTTGTACAGTTAAATACCACTCTCCTAGTACCTGAAATAATATATACTCCCTTTCACTGGTGGGCACTCTGATCCCAATATAACACCAAGCAGTGTCTGGGTAAAACCTAAATAGAATAATATCCAGTAACAGATATCCACATTTATCCACTGAGAGAAATTCATTTTAATTCCAGTCACAGGAATTGACCAGTACTGAATTCTAATGGTCAAGCATCAAGATAATCACAGCTCCTTCAGCACATCGATTTATTTGTACTAACAGGGACTGTGACAATTTTGTCTTCAGTCATCCAAGGGTGCATTTCTTCCTCAAGCAAGCAAAGGCTTATGATTCGAAGCTGTGCACAGTTGCCAAAGCTAAATTTCCTTTATACCTTCCCAGAAAGTTAAATCATTAAATCTTTTATTTCAGCGAAAGACCATCCTCCTTGCGGGGAGACTGAAAAAGCATCAACAATTCCAAGTGTTTTTTTTTTGTTGTTTGTTTGTATTTGTTTTTTTTAATAATTTTATTCCCTCATGTTTGCATGTTTGCAACAGCTAGTTGGGAATGAGGCTTAAGCCAAGAAAATGGGAGTTTCATCAACATTTTTATTCGTGCTATATTTTTGTTTATTCCTTATGAGAATATGTATTCATAGAAAATTATATTAGTGAAGGAAGTTGAAAAACTACAAAATAAAGACATACCATGCATAGAGTCAAAAGATTCTTTTATATTGAAAAGAAATCGTTGGAAGATTCAGAGGAAACAATAACGAAATAAACATCAGAAGAAAATGAAATAATCAGAGTACAATTAATAAGGCTAAATTTGGGATTGGTCAGGAGTTCCCAAATTAATGTGATGAGATGTTACCTTCACTTGCAACAGTAGCAGAATTTTAAGAAGAAAACTCAGAATCGTTTCGGCAGGGAACTTAAATGTTAACATAGACTTAAGTAACATTTTCTAAAACTAAAAATTTCTTTAATTGAACAACTCCTCCTCTTGAAAACTTGCTCCAAAGCATTAAAAGCCACAGTCAAAACCTTATATACTGGTATATTTATAAAAGCAATGCTAGTAATGGAAATAAGAAAGCAAAGTGATCATTTTCTTTGCTTTTTTATGCATTTAGTATTGGTTCTCACTACACAGCTTGGGTTGATAGTGATCTTCCCGTTTTAGCCTCCCTAGTTCTGGGATTACAGAGGCACACCACCACACCAAGTCCCATTCACCATTTCAGTGCGCCTGAGGGCAGGTCTTTCAAGACTTGACAGGTGAGGTTTGAACCCTGGCCACTGCACTCTGTCTAAGCAGGCACTTTAGTCTGCTGAGCTATCTGACAGCCCCAAAATGTATAATTTCTAACTATTTGTTTAATAAAGCTAAATGAACTTGATCCAAGTGAGAAACATTTCAAAGGTAGGTCTACATTTGCATGAGGTTACCAGTGAGAAATAAAAGCGAAATTTGAAAGAGAGAAAAAGATGAAGAGAAAGGTAATGAAAGAAAACAAAGAATAGAGTTATAAAATAGTGGAATATGCTATTTGTATAAATTATGCATATGTCAGGATGTGTATATTTATAAAAAATTTCGAGTTAACTTTTGTTATGATTTGTATCTAGTTGTTGCCCCAAAACCTCATGGAGCTGTCAAGCGCATGGCTCAAGAGATAGGGCCAGAGGGCCAGGGCGGGGCTTGAGGGGCAGGGCCAGGGAGGCAGAGACCATTAAAACGACAACATCCCCCCCGCTGTACCACCCATACTCCACTTGGTAGTCTCTCTTGGAGGTATAGAGCTGATCATCCTGGACATGGCAGTGCCCCAGCCTCTCCTCCAGACTTTGGGTTCCAGGGGTGGAATGTTATGGTTTCTATCTAGTTGTGCCCCAAAAGTTTCATGGGCTGTCAAGAGCATGACACAGGGGACAGGGCCAGAGGACCAGGGCATGGCTTAAGGGGTGGGACCAGAGAGGCACAAACCATTAAACAGACAGTATATGCCTCCCCCCTGCCACCTGGAGGCCTCTCTTGGAGGTAGAGAGCCAATCATCCTGAGTACTGTGGCACAGAGTCTCAAGGTATTGCTGTGTAATTCAGGCTGCTTTAAACTATGAAATCTCCAGTAACTGTAATCTAAATAAACCCTTCTTTCCCTTAGCTTGTGTACTGGGTATTTGTCTCAGCAATGACAGAACAGTAACTAAGACAACTTTTATCTGCTACCAGGATTGTTATCACGTGAGTTAATACAAACAAGTTGTTCAAAATTCAAGACAGTGGCTCTCTCAGATGAGGCATGTGACTTTGCAAAAGGATGAAGGAGAAGAGATTTAACCAAAGAAGAACACCTACGATCTACAAGACTATTCACTTTCTTATAATCGTGATCTTTTATACATTACATAATGTAATGTGTTGGTGTGTATGAAGAAATACCACCTAATATTAGAACAAGCTTTCATAAAATGTGAAAACAACCATCTGAGGAATGCACTTAACATCATTTCAAAACACTAATTTAGAATTTCTTAAAATGCAAAGGACCTATACTAAGTTAGAAGATACAAATGCTGCCAGTTTCTAGTTAACATGCGGTGCAGTAACGCTGAAAAGGAAAGAGTACAACACAACCGTAAGTATGAAATGCCGCCTACCATTTGGGAATTAGATGGAGGGTGTATTGTATTACCTCCTTTGTATAATAAATACTAGTTACATTGTTATTGTAGTCAGAGGGAAAGAAAAAGAAAAGTTCAGAGAATTACTTCACAAGAGAAAAAATGTGTATTTTTTTTTGTAGGTGAGACTGATACATAGTTAACTAAAAATCATTTTCATTCTTTAAACCTACCTAGCAGATCCCGTTCCACCAGCTTCCCTTACACGTCCACTGTTCTTTCCCGGCTTAGAAATTCTCCTCTTTCCCCCATTTCATTTGACCATGATGCACCATCACTGCAATTATCATTGCCTTTTTCTTACCTGTTTCCTTCAGGGGAGGTAAAATTCCAATGCTTGTAGTCTGTTTATACCCAGAGTCTAGAATAGTCCTACAATTCCTAAGGAGCATAGTAAAATCTTGTGAAATTTTTTACCACGTCCAATATTTTAATGACATACCAAAGCAATATTTCAGACAAATTAAATTCTGTAAAAAAAAAAAAAAAAAAAAATAGAATCCCAAAGTGCTGGCCAGATAGCTCAGTGGAATAAAGTGCCTGCCTAAGCAGATGCAGCAACCTGGGTTTAATCCCTAGCATGGGGTACTGGCTCTGCCCCGAGTGTACCTTGAGACAGAGATTGCGACTGGGCATGGTGGTGTAAGCTTGTAATCTTAACACTTGGGATGCAGAAAATAGGAGGATTACTAAGAGTCTGATCTGTATAGTGAGACCCTGAAGACCCTGTACTAAATACATAAAAAATAGAACCCCAAATCCAAGAACAAAGTGTAATAGTAACTACTACAGTAAGATATTAAACATGACCTTACCATCAATTTAAGAAGCAGGTTTACATATTTACAGAAAGAAAGATATGATATGTTTAAAAAGAATAATACATGTATGTATTTTCTAAAGTAGAAGTTAAATGACAATAAATTATATCACTGTTTCAAATTTTTGGTGCCTGTTTTGTAAACAGAACTTAGCTCTCAGTAACACTGGTATCAAAGTTTAAATCAGAGACCTTGTTGGAGGGAATTAACTAGAAAAACAGTTTTGCAAAACTAGCTATATCCAGTAAGGCTAAACTTTTACTCATGCAATAACTTAAGTGTATTGATTACTAAGGGCACTCCATTATGTTTTAGAAATATGTGCTCACTAATGACCATAGTTAGTAATTTTTTTTGTTTTTGTTTTTCTAAGACATGATCTCACCGAGGACTTGGAAAGCTGGCTTTGAACTGGCTATGTAGTCCAGGCTGTCTTGGACTTACAGAGATCTTCCTGCCTTGGCTTCTGGAATGCTGAGATTACAGCATGATTCACCATGCCTGGCTAAAAGAATAATTATAGCATAATGATCTAAGCAATGGTCCTAGGTGAAAACTATATAAGTTGTTATGAACTAGAATGAAGTATTCCTAGATACCATGCTACAAATGAACACTGGCAAGAAAATATTCCTTGCAAGTTAAATAGCCATAAAGGAGCTCATGACGAGTAATCCTATCTTTATAACCTTCAAAAACAAATATAGCCAACCTACTGTGATATAAATCAAAACAACTACCAGAAGGAAGCGACAAGATGGGCCACAGGACACAATATCAAGGAATTTGAACATGGAAATAGCTCAGCAGTGCAAATGCTTCCTTGGCAAGATGCCAGGTTCTGAGTTTGATCCCTAGTTCCATTAAAAAAAAAAAAAGAGTTGAGATTACTTTATTTCTTGATCTACATGATGGTCACCTGCTTGCTCTGTCTTTGAAACTAAACCAATTATTTGGTGCTGATTTGTGTATAGTTGATCTTTTATCTAGTGTGCTTAGCTAAACTATTTCATGTGGGGTGCTTTTGAATGTAAAGAAATATAACCATGTGCATATATTTGCAAATATTAATAACAGCCTTAGCCGGGTGTGGCGGTGCACACCTATAATCCCAGCACTCGGGAGGCTGAGGCAGGAGGATCAGTGCGTGTTTGAGACCAGCCTGGGCTACAAAAGTGAGTTCAAGGCCAGCCTGAACTGCATAAACAAGGCCCTGTCTCAAAAAGACAAAAAAAAAAAAAAAAAAAAAAAAAAAAAAAAAAAAAA
>PVJA010005845.1:0-11981 GCA_004027025.1 Myocastor coypus | reverse complement strand
GTTGAATGAAGGAATATACTAAGAAGATGTAATAAAATTACATGAAATTAGTGAACTAATCTTAGAAGCTCAAATATATTCCCATTACAAAAAATAAAAAAGAAAAAGAAAAGAAAAAAAATCTACTTAATATGGTAGCGAAGGGCTGGAAAGTTAGCTCAGTAACATAAGCGCTGGCCTGGCAAGCACAAGGGCCTGAGTTCAATCCCTGTTCTGAAAAATAAAAGAAAGAAAATACGGTAGTAAGTTATACATGCAGAAAATACATGCATACCGATCGCAGCATACAAAGAGCTATATTATATGTACTTCTCAAGCATGTAAATATCATTAATTATAATTAATTATTATCATTAAATAACATTATTACCATTAATTATATATAATTAAAATATTAATATTAGATCATTTCTTCACGAATTTATGCATACTACAGTATGGTATATATGTTTATATATTATTATACAATTCAAGTGCAATTATTACTTTACTGTTGCAGGTAATGAAGGGTAAATGTTTACTAAGTGACAACGTCATTGGAAAGAAAGCGGTAGACCTCAGAAGTTATTTCAGGCTGTCTCAGAATTTATATTCTTTTCTGTGAATAGGAGAGGCAATTTTGAAAAATTAAAACCACTTTTGTCTTTCCTCACGTATTAAAACAAGTGCACCAATCTTGATTTATGTGAACATTGGTAGCACAGTGTTCAAAAATATTCCCAGGCATACTAAGACTTAAAATCTTTCACTTGTAGCCGGGCGTGGTGGCTCACGCCTGTAATCCCAGCACTCGGGAGGCTGAGGCAGGAGGATTGGTGCGAGTTCGAGACCAGCCTGGGCTACAAAAGTGAGCTCAAGGCCAGCCTCAACTGCATAGCGAGACCCTGTCTCAAAAAGACAAAAAAAAAAAAAATTCACTTGTATTAATTGAGTAAACACTGAAAGGTATTTCACTAAAACTGCTAACTCGGAAGGTTTGCTAGAATTTCCATGTGAACTTGGGTTTCTATGACTTCCACACGCATTTACTACTAAAAAGTGTTTAAAGGCCAGGAGAAACACACGTTTTCACTCCTCCATGTCCTGTGTAGTATTTATGTTCCAATAATTTCTGAAAATTAATACTCATTTTTGTTTTTTACTGAAGGTTACAGGCAATGGAAATGTTTTAAAATTATGCGTCCAATGATACACTGAATCTTTCGATCCTAGCTCTTTGCAAGCCTTGCCCTCAAGCTTTACATGTGGCCCTCTGCCTTAGACTTCTCTTGGTTCCTTCGCCCACCCAGAAGGCCCATTGTGCTGCTGCTGCTGCTACTACTGTGTCTGCACACTTGATGGCCTTGCTCACCCGGGTATGCAGCAGCCTGACGGGAAGCTTGTGTCCCTTACTGGAGGAACATCTGGATGGTATGGATTAAGCCGTAGGTTTAAAACTGGCAAAGAAAGAGAAAAATCAATGCCAAACAAAGATCTGTGGCCCCATGAATGCTTTACTATATATCCAGCATCACCAGGAAATTGGAGAAGGAATGAGGATTGATGGGCTTTGTCATTTGGAAAATCGGGAGTGTTAATAGACCGAGTCAATCATCGAAAGGTTTGGGTTTTGTACCTGCTCATGGCCAGGGTTCTTTGCGAGCCTGCCCTTAAGAGAAAGCAAGCTATTTTAGATATAAGCATGAAACAGGCACATTTATGGATCAGTTTGCTTCATGACTTGAATAAAGGCATCTGGGAGACACAATCATGAAAGAAAAAATATGGTGCTGGCCAGTTTTAAAGCACAGAAAACATGCCAAAGCCAAGGGCTCATATTTCAGGCTGTCCATTTATCCGTTTTATCCTTTACTCCTTGTTCTTCTCTCTTCTCCTTTTGATCCGTGGAATTCGAGCCTTAGCTCCTGACCACGGCCTCACCGGTCGTGGGACAAGACGCGTTGAAACTCTAATCAATAACCAATTTCATCATGGCAGATACTGAGCTAATTACAGCCTGCTCATTCTAAGTGTTTAAAAGCTACATTTCCTCAAGTCATTAAAGTGTCTGTGATGGTTTTCAGATGCTTTATGGGGAAGATCATGCGCCCCTGAATTCGTTCTACTTTTCCAGGGATCTTCAGAAATTTCAGCAGCAGAAAATATGGTTTCCTTGGCGTCCTGACCAGTGCGGAGGACGTGGACCGCCCTTCCTGATGTTCCGAAGATTTTGTTACACTGGTCTATCACACTGGTTTTCATTCCCAAGTTTCTTTGGCTTTTCTATTTCATCTTGTTATTTGCTTTTATCTTCTGCCCCAGCCTCCATATGGAGTTGAAGACTCCGTTTTGTCCAACAGTATTTTAATAATCACAACTAAGTATTTTAAGTTCTTTAAAATATTTTCTTGAGTTACGCTGGGAGACAAATATTGAATTCTCTGATTGTCATTGAATGTTTTAGGTACTCCTCTCCCCTCTACCTTGGCTCTGAATTTAGAAAGCCTATAAAAAAATAAAATAAAATAAAAGAAAGCCTACCTCCTATGTTTCCTTATTTCAAAGACAAGGAGATTACTTTGGGTATAAAGAAAATTCATTCCCTGAGTGATGTTTCAACCTTATTTCTAATGCAATTTTCTCTATTCATTGGCTCATTCATTTGTTTATTCACTCCTCTATGCATTTCTTGTGCAATTCTCTTTCTATTAGTGAAGGGCAGTTTATTTGGGGAAAATATGGAAAAAAGAGAGGAGGTACAGTAACTGTGAAGTGGTGGGGAGGCTTCGGAGTTGAAAGCCCTTTTCTGATGTTTTTGAAAGCCAATCATGTCAGAGATCATATTATACATTAGGAATACAAAGAAACAGAAAATAAGTCTTGTATTCCAAAGGAATTCATGGATAAGTAGGACACTAGCAAATAAAAAAAATAAAAATGCTATTAGTGCCGGATAAAGATCTGGTAGGGGACTTTAAATAAGACATTACTACCAAACAAGGATTGTTGCTGTTATTTTCTTTTCATTACCATAGTTATAGAAATAAAGAATGCACAAAATACATGATTTATGAACTCTCATTCATTTATTTATTCATTTTCTCCCATAATAATTAATGTCATCATATTAGGGACTGTTCCTCATGCTATACAAAACATCACTACTAACTCCAGTGAGGTGAATATCTTTCCTTTGCAAAAACAAAAAAATAAAAATTGCAATAATACCAGTAGGCATGGTCCAGAAAACTAGGCCTGGTTTGTCAGCACCATCAGTGTGTTTGGGAAGTTTATATCCGGTTTCCTCCTTTCTTTTCCAAATCAAAACATTTGTTTGGAAAATGATATAAAACACCACCTGCGCGCCAAGATCTTTAAATTTTTATCCGATGCTTTAAAAGGATGAAGGATACATTCCTCCTCTAAAATTATTTGCTAACAGTGTTGGGCAGGAGTTTTTAACCCCAAGCAGCAGGGCACAACCTTGGTCAATTCAAGCATCAAATTCTGGTGAGTGCTGTACAAACCAAACTTTGCCAACTGCAGAGCAGTAAAAGCTGATCGTCAGCCATAGCCAAGCCATCATGATGCAACCCTCGCAAACAGAGGGAGGTAGGCCACAATGCCCCTGCCTCCTGGTCTGTGTGGCTCTCCTCAGCGATTGCATTCTGGGAAACTCAATACACTTCTGCTGCCACCTGCTGGAGAGTGGCTACTTTGCCTATATCCTGGTGGTCTTAGGCTGTGGGATGGACACGCATTTCCACTCCAGAAGGGGTGTAATGGAAGGATTCCGCAAATGTTAAGTGGAGCAAAGGTGATAAAACAGAACAACACCAAAAAAAAAAAAAAAAAAAAAAAAAGATGCCTATTATGCATTCCAAGTAAAGTATGGGGTAAAGAAGAAGGAGATTACAGTTATTGGTAAATCATTGGTGAACAGAAACATGAACTGAAATTCTGCAAAAGAAAGCATGTGCCTTACTTAGATACTGACATAGCCATGCTGTGTATTACTCTGTAAAAGGAATCTACTCTCATCTTTATGTGGCACACTTGAGACACGTGGCACTTTTCCTGAAACCTCAAGATTTCCCACATGAAAGAAGTTTCAGGATCTTTTCTGCAAAGTGGTACATTCTTAGCTTCTCAGTGCCCCATTTCCCTGTAGAAGATATCTAAAATATAGTTTTGCCAAAAGGAAGACAAATTTTTGATTGCACCCAAGCAATTTGGGATGCAGGTTGATGGCCTATTCATTTATTTATTAGTTTGTTTTTTAAAACAAGATCTCACTATGTTGGGCAGGTTGATCTTACATCCACTGTGTAGCCCACATTGGCAGCAAACTAACAGTGATTCTCCTGGCTCAGACTCTGAAATGCTTGGGTGACAGGTGTGTGCCACCATGCCCTATAATTATTGGGGAGAGCTTTTAAACATGCTTCCGTACCTATATTTTTCCTTTACATTTTTAGTAAAAATAGTATGAACATATAACTGTTTATATTTATATAAGATATATACATATGTATTTATGTATAAAATATAATATTAATATTAATATAATAGCATTATAATATAGTATAGTATAATAATCTTATATAATAATATAAACATATTTATGTAAGATATATATATATATATATCTTCAATCTCAGAATTTCCATATCACTCTTAATGGAATAGAATATTTGATTCTGTTTTATTCTCATACTTTTTATTTTTTCCTCAATTGCCCACATTTGAAACATTTCCATTTCCCTCTGACTCTTTAGGAAAAAATAACCTCTTATATTTTTGTCTTGTACTGTCAGTGGGCATTTTTTTTTGTTTTACTTCTTGAATGAGAGTAATAAAATCAGGTAAGGAGAGCCCTTGTCATTTACACGTAATCGGTGAGCTCCCAGGCCAAGTGATAAGTATGACACGTACCCTACGGGTCACCGAGACATTTCCCTCACTGCTCGTGACTCCAGGGTCTGGACACGGACTCTCAACCTTTTCGTTAACCAGCAGCAAATCTTTCCTAGTGACTGCTACAGGGCGTTCCTAGATGCTGACATCCTGTGCCCTTTTGAGCCTCTGGATGTCCAAGTGCTCTTGGAAGGGATTCATCTCCTTTCCTTCTCTACTCCTTGGTCCCCAGTCTCTGTTAATCAGGGCCAGCTACTTTCCTGCAGGGGAAGAGAGAAAGTGGAAAAAGAAAAAACTGTTTATGTCCCTGTAAGATGAGATGTTGGAGACGAAACGAGCAGATCACGCTGAGTTCTGTTTCTGGTGACAGGCAAATCAAAGCCAAAATCTTAGTGTTTCTATTTTTCAATTATTATTATTATTTTTTTTTAGTAGGGAAGTGACTCAAATACCTGCCTCTGCATGTTCTCATCTGCAGGAAGGAAATAATAAAGCATATATCACGCCTTGTTTGTTATGAACGGTTCTTCTCAAAAACATTAATCTACATGTAATAGTAATTAGTCCAAGTTATGTTTACTTATAATAAATATACGGAAAGTTACCTTTGATGATTCCCAAAATTATCTGATCTGTTGCTTACTTTGGAACTTATAGTATTTATTGCATGCTCATTTTGAGAGATAATTTTTAAAGTAATGAAAACATTGCTTTCGTTATTTTTACTGTTTTAAAGAGTAGCCTTGTGGGTGTAACTAAGGATACACCACGAGATAAAATGTAAAGTTTATTGAAAATATATTAAAGCAATAGTTAGTCCAACTCTCCTCTTTGCCCTCTACTCATTTCTTACAGATACACAGATAATCTTACATTAAATTATACTTAAGCAACACATTCCCCTGAAATGTGACCTAAACAATAATCCTTTCTAATATTAGCCACATCGATCCTCACATGGGAGATTGAGAGCGTGGGCTTTTCTTTTGTTCCTTTTCAAAAACTTAAGCATCTTAAAACTTGACATAACCTATCTCCTTTTCTCTTACAGTAAGTTTATTTTTTTTCTTCCAAACATAATCAGGTTAAATAAATATTTTTCTTCTGCTTAGCAAACTCTCTTTGGAAAAATTGGCCCACAGTTTCATAACTACTGAAACAAAACGATAGCCACTGTATGAAAAATGGATTAAATTTATTTTGTACATATTCTTTTATCATCAAAATAATTCACTGACCCATAAAAGAAAAATGACAATATTTTTATTATAAGTACTATTATTATAACAATCACTGTCATCGTTGTTATCTCTATGTTATATATGAATAAACTAAGCTTATAATCAACTCAAAGACTTACTTGAGGTCACTGAGGAAAAAATGAACCACAAAATTGCCATATGAATTTAACTTCTCCTTCAGCTGAACTCCTCTAAAGAAGAGGCTATGGCTAAGAATTTAATCTTCTGTCTTCAGCTTTTATATTTGGAAAAATAATTATAGATAGAGAAGTAGATGACAGATATGGATAGGTGCATATGTGCTTGTAAATTGCTCATTCTCTTTTGTTGACTATGAAAATTTTTCATTGACAGCTGTGGTGGTGCACATCTGTAATCCCAGCATTTGGGAGGCAGAAAGCAGGAGGATCACTATGAGTTGGAGCTTCGTAGTGAGGCCCTGCACACACACACACACACACACACACACACACTAAAGTATAACTATCTTAGTGTGGAGATTCCTCAAAAATTTAGGATTAGTGGTCCCTCTTGACCTAGCTTCTGCTATACTGGATATCTGCCTTGAACACAGAACATCATACCACAGTGAGGTATGTTTCCCCATATTTATAGTTGTGTAGTTTTTAATACCTAAGTCTTGGAAACAACCCCAATGTCCATGAATCAAGGAAGCGATAAAAGAAATGTGCTTTTTTTCTACGATGAAGTACTACTCAGCCACGCACAGAACAAACTTGAGACATTTCTAGGTAAATAAATACACATTAAGATTATATTCATAAGTGAAAGGCATCAGGCACACGTGAAGAAGGGGCAGGAGAAAATGAAGGAAGGGAAAAAGAGGAAGTGATAAAAGAAAGATAAAAAACAAAGGCTTGTAAATACGGAGGGGAAGAGAGGGGATTGAGGAAAAATAGGAATTAATATATGTCATATACAGGTACAAATTCCGTCTGATGAATATGGTCATTGTATGTATTTGAATTGTACCAATAAACTTAAAAAAGAGCTTTCAATTTGTATATATCTCAAAACATACTCGTGCATTATATTTTTACCTAAAATATATCCAGACATGAAGTTCTATGTCATCCAACTGCACTTTCACACCTAGGTCCTTGTCAGAATATATTAAAGGATTTATCACATTCAGCTGGAATGCTCAATCTCATTCTATATATCTGTTATACAAAACCGAAAATAACTAAAACAGCTAGATGTAATAGGTTGATTTTCTGTACAGAAAATTCTCCCCAGTCTCATCTAATTCCACTGAAATATTTCTGCTCAGAGTGTTTCTAAAAACAGATTTATGTTTCCTTCCTCCTGCTTAGTTAATGAGTAACAGCTTACTTAACTGTCATTATTTTTATCCGGATGCATTTATTTGACAATATGTATATTTATACTACCACTAATAAATTCCACATCACTAAATTCATTTTAAGAATATGTAAAATATGACATACATCCAGAGGAAATAACCTAATATTTGCTAGACATTTCTTGTGTTTAAAACACTTCACTTGCCAGGCGTGGTGGCTCACGCCAGCACTCGGGAGGCTGAGGCAGGAGGATTGGTGCGAGTTCAAGGCCAGCCTGGGCTACAAAAGTGAGCTCAAGGCCAGCCTCAACTGCATAGTGAGACCCTGTCTCAAAAAGAGAAAAGATAAAAAAATTAAAAAAGTAAAGCAGTTAAGTCTATAATCTTATTCTAAGGGATAAGGAGAAGCAACAGATACCTTCTATGGAAAAACAGTCTCCACATAAAATTTGAATATTTTCAGTGAATAATGTGACAATCTATTTCAGAACAACAGCAAGTGTCATCATGAAGAAAGCCTTCATTTTAATAGTTGATCATCATTTCTCAGGAGTGTCTCCCACTGGTCCAGCTCTGACCACCATGAGCAGCAATATTACTTTACCTCTAATAGTTCTTGGTGCAGCTCTCCATCTTGGGGCCTCTGTATCCCGCTACCAGAGCTATGCCCTGGGGAGAAGCTCATTCTGCTGGTGTAAGGACACCTTTTGAAGCCACCACACATTCACTGTCCTGTGTATCTGTAACATTTCTCTTGCTGACTTAGAAGCATACCAAGACCACAGATGTTGTAGCTGTTTTAGGCCATCTCTAAGGGAGGAGCTTTTCTTCTTAATACCTAGTAGTATCATAATATTTATCCATTTTATATTTTCTAATTTTTAATTTCCTCATATCTTCATTCCTTACAGCATCAAATATGCTGAATGACAACCAATAGCACAGCCATTAATGTCTCAGCACTGGGATCTAAGCATCTCAGACTCCTAGTAAGAACCAACTACAAAATGAGAGCAGGACATTTATTTCTCAAACCTGCCTGTCCAAGTTTTAACCAGCAATTTTATTCCAACAGATATATTTATTTTGCTGTTTCATTTTATTTCATAATAAGATATGAATCTTTCCCACACATATAACTACCGAGGACTGACAGGAATATGGCACACTTACCTAAGAATTCAAGTTGAGCCGCCCTACAACTCCATCTCATAAGATCATCGAGAGCAATACAATACAACTGTCAAGAGTTTTCAAAATGTTCCCACCTTGTGTCTGGCAAGGAAGTATTTGGTTATGTTTATCCAAGCACTTTTTTAGGCTTGGTTTCATAGAAAATATTCCATAAAAAGAAAGTGGTGTTGATACAGTTGAAGCTTGCATGAGGGTCAGAGGATGAAAAGCAGAAGACTCAGGCAGTGAATAGGATGAGCTAACCACGGGTGACGTTAGAACAGTAGGGATGTGAAAGGCCTTGACAGAATCTCACAGGCTTCATTTATGGGAGCTTATTTCCTGACTGTACCACTAAAAGTAATCAATAACAGATACAGTATTCATCCATGGCAGTAATATCATTTCTCTGGGTATATTTGGAGCATCTTGGTATTAAGAGTTTAAACATACATTGCTGAGAGCTGGACTCTTGCTAGGTGAGTTAATTTTATTATTTATTTATTTTTTTATTTATTTGTCTATTTATTTTTATGTACTTAGTACAGGTTCTACAGGGTCTCACGACACAGATCAGACTTGTAGCAATCCTCCTGTTTTCAGCCTCCCAGGCAGGATTACAGGCATGCGCCACCACACCCAGTTTCAGTCGACTTCTCAGTGTACCTGGGAGGGGTGGTCCGCATAGCACTGGGTGGAGGGGGATCGAATCCAGGTCCCTGCATCTGCCTAAGCAAGCACTTTAATCTGCTGAGCTATCTGGATGGCTTTTAGGTGAGTAACTTTAGCTTAGTTTGAATAAGCCTTACCAGGTGAAAAAGGTATTAAAAATAAAGTAACACATAGGGCCGGTGGGATAGCTCAGTAGGCTAAAGCGTCTGCTTAGCCAGACTTAGACAGCTACAAGGACCGCGGTTTGATCCCCTGCATCACATGCTGCGCCAGCCCCACCACCAGTGCAGGCTGAGCTGGCCATAACATAAAAAATAATAATAAATCGAAATAAAGGAGCACACACATTTTTGGTGTATGAAAGAAAATAACACCATTAAAATAGTATTTCTCATAGAAAGACTCCTCCTGCAAGGCTTTACCAGGTAATGCACAATAATTCATGCCAAGCTTTGTTGCTTGCACTGTCTTGCGGTTTTTATTCCATGTAGCATTCTTGTGAACAAGTACTGTGTGGGATACTGAATTAAATATGTCTAATAAATACGAGTTCTGCTTTCTTGAGGGCCATAATAAAAATGACTATCATTTATGTGAGCAGTCACACAAGAATAAATTATTATAGCTCGTTATAAGTGATGCTTGGTTCTCAGACACGAACCGCAGATGGGCATGTTTATTTCTTTTTCTGCCTCCAGTGTTTCTGAAGGGATGAAAAACATGTTTTCTTTTATTTTCAGTTGCATCTCAAGAAAGACGTTCAGCTTAAACTGCTGTTGGGTTTCACCCCAAGATACGTCCTACATTTTGAACAGAAAGAGAAAAATACCTGAAATATTTTACTCTGATGAACAATGGTTTGGTTGGAAATGGCTGGTGAGCATCATTTATTTTGTTGAGGGATGTTTATTAGCAATCTACCAGGAGAAAAGAGCCCCTGACGGGTGCCTTCAGCTGTGAATTTGGTTACGATGACATTAATTTTACTAAGTACTAGCAAAGATATTTGTTCCATAGCATACATTCAACATGTCCATGTTCTATTGTATGACTGTGAAAAATTGCTACACAGAGCATAGCCCCCAGACTACCTCTAATTTAGAGCAATTAAGAATTCAGCTTATACTAAAGAATGTTGGTAGTAGAAAAAAAAGTAATATTAATTGTAAGACTGTACATTGATGATTTTAGACCCCTAATTCTAAATTCTTATTCTATGACCAACCCTGTTAATTTTGCAGGTACCGAAGTGCAAATTAGGTGTGACTGTTCTTTCCCTGGGAGAGGTGACATGCCAGCTCTGATCCTGGTAAGGTACTGATACATAAGTGAAACATTTTGGGCAAATTTTAAATTCTGAAATCAGAGAGCTGAACCTCTGGATAGGAAAGATTATTCCAGGTTGAGAATTGCTTGCATCTTGTTTGTTCTGGAGCAATGTGGGTATTTACATGTTTCATTTATTTTCTGTCTTGGAAGATGAGTGTGAAACATAAAGACCAATGTATATATGTAGAGGGCAGAGAAGGGAGAAGGTTGCTGAGATGTTTTTTCCAGAATCCCCCAATAAATATCTCCTGGATGTTAGCAGTCTTTAAAGTTAAAAAATAAAATAGAGGATTCATAGCTTTGTTCATATTAAAAAAAAATTTTTCCTTGCAGGACCGGGAATTGAACTCAGGTCCTTGCATTTGCCAGGAAAGCATTTATTCTACTAAGCTATCTCCCAAGCCCTCATATTAACTTTTTTTTTTTTTTTTTTTGTCTTTTTGAGACAGGGTCTCACTATGCAGTTCAGGCTAGTCTTGAGCTCACTTTTGTAGCCCAGGCTGGTCTCGAACTCACACCAATCCTCTTGCCTCAGCCTCCCAAGTGCTGGGATTGCAGGCATGCGCTGCCACGTCCGGCTAACTTTTTTTAAAATGCAGATAAGACAGGGAATACAGGACCTACATGGTCTCACTATGTAAATCAAACTTGTAGTGATACTCCTGTTTTCAGTTTCTCAAAGTGCTGGGATTACTGGAGCATGCCACCATGCCCTGTCTTAATCACCTTCTCAGCGTGCTCCCAGGGTGAGGCTGGCGTGGCAAGCCAGGGATCGAACCTGGCCATTGCATTTTAAGGGCCTCTAAAGCAATGTTGCACGACTTCTGTAGAACATCAGTCTCTACACTCACATGGAAAACTTCAACATTTGATTCACCTTTTCTTCCTTTAGGGTAAAGGTAATTCTTACCTAACTGCATTACACCCTTTGAGAGGTAAGTAAATGAAAGATAAATTGGAATTCCATACAGTGAGTACCACCGTAGTTTTCTGAAGGAGAGACACGCAGTCAAGGGAAGAAATTCGACTCAGAATAAGGATTACAGGTTTGTTTTTCTCAAAATGGAGGCTTTTAATCATGGAGTGGATGAAAACGATAGCTTTCACTGACACTTCACTGACACGTATCATTTCCAAGCAGTAACGCCACACAAAAATAAACAAGAAACATCAAACATAAAGAGAGACCTGTATGCAGCAGGCTGTACACAACCCCAGACAATAGCCAGGATAATTTTTATAACTATTACACAGTACAGTATAGTACGATCGTGTCTGGGTTTTGCACAAAGTCACAATTACCATAACTTCTTCTTCTTCTTCCCCTTCTTCTTCTTCTTCTT